>NDFZ01004649.1:109773-124567 GCA_002192655.3 Mamestra configurata | reverse complement strand
CCCCAGCTCGCTCACCGTCACCACCACCTCCAAACAGTCCCCAGACAAGACTGATCCCGAAGATACCAAACCCTCAAGCTATAAGACTAACTCCGTCTTCGGCTCCATCATGAACTTCTCCCTCAGTAAAGAGCTCATCGTAGAAAAACCAGATAAAAAAGACAATGATAAAAAAGAAGAACTATACATTCCCCCCAACAATATTGGCAGCATTACTATTACACCGGTCCCTAATAACCCCCCAAAAGCTGAGAAAAAACTCAATAACAATTTCCAAGTAACACAAGTATCAGCTGACAAGCAATCTGGGTTCATAAGAGTGAAGTCACCAGCAGCGTTGAACGATATGGTGAAAAAAGACAAGGTTAAGAAGCCAGAAAAGAGTCAAGTTAAAGAGAAAAGCCGAGTAGAGTCACCGCTACACATTGATACTAGTTACCAGCCAAGTAAAAAGGACCCCAGTCCCAAATTAAAAGAAGAAATCCCTCAAAAGCAGATTGAGAACATGAGAGTCGCTGAGAACAACATCCCCAGACCTGCCTTAGTTCCTGTACACCACTCCCCAACCTTTGCGAAACCGGATAAACGGCCACCTGAGGTTAAAAAGAAAAAAGATGTCGTCATCATCTCAGATGTTGATCCTTTAAGTGAGCAAGAACCGTTAGCAGTGGACGACAGCAGCAGTGACGTGGAGTTAGTTGAAGACAATAGGACTGATAAAAGTGAACCAAAACGTGATAAAAGTGAGAGTGTGCCTTCCAAGGACCGTGTGAACCATGACGCAAACAAAAAAGTGAACAATGTGAAGAGAAAAGACAAAGAAGTGCGGAAGAGTGAGAGTGAGGAAGCTACCAACGATGAAATTGATACGCTCATGAGGAATCTTAGAGAAATGGAGGTAAGATCTTCGTTGTTTTAATGGAATGATGCATGGGGTTTCTAGCATCTGAGTAGACTAATCTTTACATTGATTGTTAATAATAAGAGAGAATCTAATTGTGCTTTCTTTTGTTAATTTGTTTTTGCGTGCACATCAACCAGCCACTACTATTCTTCTAATGTCTCGACGGTCACAAAGCAATCGGCAGCAATTCCAATTTTGTATCACAGAGAGAAGCAATTTTAGTACACCCTAGTGCGGCTCTAGAAATCTCTCGGCCATCTTGATGGATCTCCTGAGGCCAACATAGAGTGCGGAGGCTCTGCCTAATCTTGTTGAAAGTCATGTTGCTCTTCTAAATCATGCTGAAAGTCCAGTATTTTTTTCCTGAAGCCAAAACTTCAAGCATAAATTCTTGTATTTGCCAGAAAGTAAGTACAAAGTATGACCTTTTTTGTTGTAATACACAGTACAGACTAACCGCGTCGAGCCGCAGCACGTCGCAAAGCAAATCAAAAAGGCCCGGCTCGGCCCGCCACAATGTGAGCTAGCCTTTAAACAGACGGTACGATACTCACGATTCCGTCATGTAATGTCGTATAAATATTGTTCTTAGTTATACCAACCCACAATATCTGGATAACTCGGTTTCAAAAGTTGTTTTTCCATCACAAACATGTATTAAAAATTAGGTTTTTTTCATGGGTTGTATTGGCTTATTTTTCCTACATTTTTCCTCGAAAATGATCCTTTCGAATTATTTTGTAGACTATAATCGACGCCAAATAAAATTGCAATAACGGTCATTGACCCACATACATTTATTGACATACTTAATTCCGAAAACGGCAATACAGCTGTCCTGAATCGCTTTACATTTTCTAGTAACGAACGACAATTTATAATTTATTGTCCAGGTACATACGAAAAGATAAGGAAAGGGCAATGACCGTTATTGCAAATTTACTTGGCGTCAGCCATATCGTTATTCATATCATTGTAGTAAAATTTAATTAAATACTAATCATAGTTATTTATTTATAGTTTGTAGTGAGTACTAACACTTCCGAGGACTTGAGTGGAATTCTAACAGTAAGTCGTGGCCATGGAGTTACCTGCATGTTCTTATTCATAAAGAACATGGAACTAGCTTCATCTTGGTTGACCAACTCCTTGATAGTTGAAAAATGTCTGTAATTTATTTAATTTAAATAGATGCAAGTTTCAAATTGTTTGAGATTGGACCATGTGATTTTAGAGAAAAACTGGAGCACACATTTCGTTGTACCTTGTTCTAAGTTACGTGCGGCGAACCCCATTTGATGCGACTTCCGATCCTCTTCCTACGTTTTAATTCTCTATGTACACATTACACGCACACACAAAATTGGTGCCCCGATGTCATAGTAATGCGCCCCCGAGACGATTAATGTCAATTGTCAATGTGCTACGTTATTGACAACTAGCTGCGCCCCGCGGTGTTACCCGCAGTTTATCAGATAGTCCGCGTGAATGTCGAAAATTATCCGAAGGGAACACACTCCCGGAATAAGCCTATGCCCAGAGTGTCAGCTTCCTTGCATACCAAATTTTATCAAAATTGTTCCGGCCGTTTGCGCGTGATGAAGTAACAAACATACACACACGCTCACAAACTTTCGCCTTTATAATATTAGTGTGATTTGCAATTGGAGCGCCATTGATGCAAGTTTCAATGTGTTTGCGTTCAGTATGTTTTTTGGCATTGGAACAGTTGTTGTTCGCACAGGCAGCTAGGGACAATTTCACTGCTGTCAGACGCACAAATGATAGAAAAGATTGTCAATGACTCTGTTAAAAGATCAATTAGCAGCTTCAATGGCTCCTGGAGCATCAATCAATTGCTTTCAATCACGTAACTGCGATTGACAATCGTTTCAATTGTACTTGTAAACGATCAATGGCAATTGATCGTCTCGGGGGCACATAAAGCCCGACGCGATAAAGTGAATAAGAAGTTTGTGTTCAGTAGAACACCAGATCACTGAGTTTCGGATGTGACTTAGAAATTAGGTACAAAAAATGTGTGCGGCTGTTTCCCTACACGTTTCGGTAGTGCAAGTCTGGTCTAAACATTTTGTACATCCATCAATTCTCACTACTGATAGAACGCCACTATGTACGGGCCTCCTAGATAATACACAGTAGAAGCTTTAGGATTATGCTGTTTTAGTTGTGTTCCGGAAAGGTTTTTCTGTGTTGATAGAATAAGTATTTGTAAACGGGTTGTAAATAACACTTGCCAGTAGCCATCCATAGAACTAATGTAAGTTGCACGACATGTTTCAGCATTCCCAAGAGCCCACAAAGTTCAACAGTAACTCATTTGGAGGAGTTATACCAAACGGTAATTATTATTTTCAGATTGCATCCTTACCTATCTTGCTAGTGAAGTATGTATGCGGGAAATTGGGTTTTAAATGATTTTAACATAGAGACTATTTTTGCAGATACTTCCTATGCTATTATATTTCCTTTGGGATGTAAATAGGGTTTACTGTGCCTCTTATTGGGTTTTCACTCCTTGATTCTTTTTAAGGCTTTAGTTCAATGAATTGCAATCAGTCGGATGCAATGATCAATGACTTCACAAACTTAAGAGACTTGCTGCCGTATTCTCAAACGCGACTCAATTTTTCGATCACGGCGCAAATATGCGATCGTCGCGTTTACTTGTTCGACAAAACCGGAAGGCGCCCTCTATTGGCGCGACGACGCGATCGCTTTGTAATAGAACGATGCTGATAAGTTTCGTGGTGATACTGAAATTAAGAGAGGGCTAGTTGTGAAGGAAATTTATTTTAATAATTTAATAAATCTTTATTGGAATAAAAACACATTTTACAAATTGGTTGCGTACGTAAATAGCTACATTAGTTACAAAACTCACCTCCAAATATTACTATCATAAATATTTCTGCCTTCAAACGGCGTTTGGCCACTGGTCTGACAACTTATCTAAGATGTTTGAGTGGAATTTGGAATTGTAGTGGTCGAATGTGGTCGTGGAGGAAGAAAAAAGCTGGCTAAGTGCGAGTCGGACCCGCATACAAAAGGTTCCGAACGAACTTCATTTCTGTTACATGTTATTTTAACAAAAAAGACTTCTTATCGGCTTTCTCTAATATATAGGTAAATAACTATTTATTATCCGCATGTTTTTTTTTATCAAAATTTTTGGCTCCGTAGTTTCGGAGATAAGGGGAGGGGAATGTTGATTTTTCGTCTAATTTCTTGAATAACTTCAAAACTATTTGTTGTAAAATTATGAAAGAAATACATTTAAAATCCTCACAATATGCCATTTCATTTGATATGACAAACGGTAGAGATTGAAAAACTTTTTCTAGTTTGTCCCCCAAAAGTGGCCCCCATACTTAAAATTTATTTACTAACGTGAGGCGTTAGTGTTTGGGTCACAGTAGTTCATATGTGTACCAAATTGCGACAGAATTGGTCCAGTAGTTTCGAAGAAAATAGACTGTGACAGACGGACAGGCAGACACCTGAGTGATCCTATAAGGGTTCCGTTTCCCACGGATGTTCGGAACCTTAAAAAGTTGTGTGGTAGTAACAGACAAATTAAGTAACGTTTGAGAATATGTTTATTGTAACATCAGGGTCTAAAAAGGTTAAACTAGCTTCTTGGTACAGAACAGTGGGTAAGCGTAACATTGTATGTCGAATAGCGAAACACGAGAGATCTTCCAGCCAGCCTTCGTTCCCGAGGAGCGCCGTGTTCGGGGAGGCGCGGGACAGGGACAAGCTGTAAGTGCAGCTGATCGATGCCACAGAGTGGGTAGGGAATGGAGTGTTCAATATCATCATCCATAGTCCGACTTCGCCCACTGTTGAGCAATGGCTTCTCTTGTCTATCGCCACTGTCCTTTTTTTCTTTTTTTTTGAGCGAAGAAAATGCCTTACGCATGCCACGCCGTCCTGTGAGACGATGTGGTTATATGGGGCTTGCATCCACTAAAAACTTCGCCTGTGCACCTACTTTCGCCTACCCAAGGCCGCGAGAACTGCTGCGCATGACATTCGCGAGTCGCGACCCATCCAGCGTGGCCCACTTCTGGGCTCCGTCTTCATTACCCGCCTCCGGGCTCCCTCTTCCTTCAGCGATATCCGGGTGCACTGGGAATCGCCACGGTCCTGTGCCAACCTCGTCCAAGTTCTAGTTGCGATGGTAACAATGTTGTCTGCCAAACAATTGATCACTAGCAAGAAAAAAAACTGAAAGTAGTTATTTTATTTAGGATGTTAGAAGTCCAAATATTGTGTTAATAGACGTGGACGTATTTCCTGACATAAATTTTCATTGAGAAATAGTTGTATGTTCAATAGTTTTTTTTTTTTGTCAAATTTGTGTGAGCTTTTGTTATTTGACAGATGTCAGTATTTATCACTGTATGTTTGCATGATTTTTGTCAAAAAGACATCATTGCAGTCTACTTTTTAACATGTTTTTCTGTAATGGTATTATGAAACATTAGACAAGCTACCCCAAAACACAATTATACCGCTTTTTGTATTAATAAAAACAGTAGAAAGTACGTGCATAGTCCGACAACGTCAGTAATCAATCATCTAAAACTCAACTCGGGTTCGGCAAACGGGATTCAAATGAGGACTCCATTTACTATCCACTCTGTGTTCGACATTGCTTGTACAGCTTTAAATTGGGTTGTAACGAGTTTTAAATCTGCTTACGCTTACGAATAAGTACCGCTTGCACCAGCCAGTGAGTTAGTTGCTAACACGTACGGGCACGTGCCTATTATGTATGAAACATTCAAACAATAAATATTTCATATGGGAGCGTTCAAGTATTACATAACGCAATTTTTGTCCCGCCCTCCCCCATGTAACGCGACGTAACTAAAAGTCACAATTATGTCTACTACTCTCATTTTACCAAATTTTTTAATAAATAAATGTCATTTCAAGAAAAATATTGATGTTTATTTTTGTTTGGCAAAATGACTACTGTTTAGTGACTGTGTAACTCGAAAATATGTTTAGTGAGCGTAACGCGTCGTTCGAACACCCCTCCCGTCCCTGTAACGCATCGTAACGTTTTACAAGACCCCCCCCCTCCCCCAAATTGCGTTACGTAATACTTGAACGCCCCCTATACTCTTGACTTAAGTTTGTGTGGCAAAATTGGGCACAACTAAGAATAGTACTTTTGATTCAAAATCAAGGATATACCTAAACCTAATAAAATATTCAGATCTTTTGCTTGAAAATAAAGGATACAAAGACGTAAATTCGTTACAACCTTATTGCCTCGTCATTATACCCCCATGCTTTGTCTCCTAACAAGCTATGCTACCATTATATCACTGTATAGTCACTTTTTAAATACTAAGCCGTGTAATCTAAATAATCATCACTAATGTAATAAATGTGGCTTTTAAATGTATTTGTTTAGATTATATGATCTTTATACACTCGTCTGTAACGCGTTGTGATCTCTTTGAAGCTAGATTTACAATATGTGTCTGTAGCGGGCTACGCCAATCAAACGCGTCTATTTAGGCCCACGTCATTTCATGCGTTTTATAGCCAATCAACTGCGTCAGAAGGCGCCACGACCCGAGACAATACAATAATGTAGATCTGGCTTAAAAAGCTGTATATCTTGGCACTTGGAAAATTTCACATGGTCACTACGCATTATGGACTCCGGAAGAACAGAACTGTACTGTTACTATTAATTTCATGTACATAATACACTGTAATAAATCAAATAACTTGTAATTTTGACCAGTTTAAAGAAAACATCAACTGTTCGGTTTTTGCTTCCATAACTCAATAATTCGACAAAATGTATGGGACGGTTATTTTATTTTTTTTAAGAGTTGATTGTCACATAAATCTTGTCTATGATCGATACCTAATGCCTGGAGAAAATGGCGACGGTAATAAAAAAAAAACAAACTGTATAATTTTCTACTCAAGTTGTTCAACTGATAAATATTTTTTTCTAGTACAACCTTAGTCCTGTAATGGTGATTTTGAATTCATTTTCGGTCTCTCGTGTCCCTTTATTGCATTGTATAACTATTTAACGCAAATGTCTATAGAACATCGTTTGTTTCAGTACAGAACGCACTTCTTTGAACAATATGGATGGATGTAATGCCATCACAGGTGAGAATATCACTTTTCTATACTAATACTAGCTGACCCACGCAATTACGTCTGCGTCACATTTTTCTTGAATGCTCGGCTCCTATTGGTCTTAGCGTGATGTTATATAGCCTTATAGCCTTCCTCGATAAATAGGCTTCCCAACACTAAAATATTTTTTCAATTCTATTTAATTTTCAAATAAACAGTCAAGAATAACTGATCGAGTGTTAAATGATCAATTATCGACCGCCGAGAGTAGAAAATAATTAAAGTACTAATATCGCTATTAAAAATAGGGGTTGGTGATAGAAGAGCGAAAATTTAGGGTCGTATGTATTTTTTAATGCCACACTATAAAAAAATAAAAATTTAAAATTTTGTTTAAAAACAAAAAATTAAATGTTAGGGGTGGACATGGACAACCCTTATCCCTTAGAGGTATGAAAAATAGATAGTAGCCGATTCTCAGATCTACTGAACATGCATATAATATTTCATAAAAATCGGTCAAGCCGTTTCGGAGGAGTATGGTAACTAACATTGTGACACGAGAATTTTATATATAAGAAGATTTAAGATTTGAATTTTTGTATGTAACGAATAAACTTAAAAACCGATTTGAAAAATGGTTTCAGCAATGGATAGCTACATTATCAGCGACTGTCAAACTAACGCCATTGTCACGTATACATGACAAGCAAGCGCGTGCCCTGTACATCGAACGGGGAATCTGTGGCTTGCCGTCGGGGGCACGCCGATGCGTTTATGCTCTGGCGTTCAGAAGGTTAACTTGATTAAAAAAAAAAACTAATAATTTTTTTATTTAATTCCAGGTTAAGAAGCAGCGCTGCTGAATCACAAGAATGTTGTAATAGTTACATGAAGATAGTATGTATATCACAACCGACCTAGCCACTGCCGGATTACTGAATTTATACTGTACACGCCTTTATTCAAGTCGATAGAGCGGTTCCTTGGTCATTACTATGATTTTTTTTAACCTTTTGAACGCCAGAGCATAAACGCATCGGCGTGCCCCCGACACCAAGCCACAAAATCACCGTACTTTTTGTCGCATATTTGTGACGTTTGGCGTACAGGGCACGCGCTTGCTTGTCATGTATACGTGACAATGGCGTTCAAAAGGTTAATGAGATATCTGTATATTTTGTTGTAGTCGAAATAGGTAATATGCATGCAATTTTTTTATTTGCAAAATAAAATATTTATTATCTCAAGTAAATAATTATGAAAGAATTTTTATCTTCATCAGCGATGAAGTTATTAAGCTTCAAAGTTGACAATTAGAAAGAGAAGTCCGATACCCACTGTGACGTCGCCTATACAGCTGCCATACAAAACAGCGTTTTCGCGAGAGGGACAGATATATTTGTTTGAAATAGTTTTATCTCGTTTGTTTTTCGGTCAATTTTGATTCTATTCTCACTGTTAGTATTATATTTTTGTTTATTTCTAGATAAACTGTTTAGATAATGAATATTTTTTTCATGCATAATCCCTATGGTCGAAGATTTTTTTGAGTGTCAAATCTTCAGGTCCTATTGTTCCTTAACCTTTTGAACGCCATATTTAATTTCTGTTATGTAAAAATAATATTCTGTTAAATTCTCACTGTTGATACACTAAGCACGTTCATTTTAAAATGATCAAGAAATACGATCTATCGAGTTGGGTAAGTACGGCGTTAGATGTCTAAGCACGTTATTGTGTCGATAGCAAATATATCGAAGGACAGAAATATCGATAAATATCTGCATGTCGACATAATTGACCCTAGTGTTGCGCTTATGAAGAGAATTGTCGATAAAGACATTTTTGAAGCTTTATGTCGGGTCCAGAGAATATTTTGACTTCTACTTATATGTACCTAATTTCTTATTCTTATTTATTCGTGAATGGCATGCTTTTAAATGAAGTTGTAACAGATGGGCTGAAGGCACTGGCAAGTGGCTTGCTTAGTGGATGGAGAGTTGTTTGGCGAGTAGAGTAGCGAAGCAGAAGTATGCTTCAGGTAAGGAACCTTATAACGTTGTTTTTACCTCGCTACTAGCCTAGCGACTCGCTACACTTTATATGGGCGCTAAGAAAACCACTCAGTGCATTTTCAACCTTATTGACCTCGAGAGGATAAATGTTTCGTATGTATATTCTTTATTAGTATAGGCATTTATTTGTTATTCTATTTTTAAATTATATTATTATCTTGATACCTTCTTTACGAGAAGATATTATAATTTCTTTCAATTTTCTGTTGTTGTGAATCGTTTTTATTATTCACCTATCTCTGGACCCACGTGCTTGACAATATTACAAGATGTTTAATTTTATTGATACACTAAGTTTGTATAGAAACACACGTATTTTGTATAATAAAGCTATTAGTTTTACGATAAATACCGGGGAATAGTACTGCTCCACCATAAAATGTCGTTTGCCTGTTGAAATAATGTAGAAGGACAGATATTTTTTGTGCAAGCAACATTGTGAACGACTTTTGAGGTTCCAGTAAGTTTGAGAAAGAAAATTAAAACTTGAATCATAATATTAAAATATGAAAAAAATCTTAGAATTAAATATAAAGAAAATTGTAGTTGGCAACTAGGTGATGTTATTAGGCCTATTGAAATGTAAAATGGCGCCGAAATACCTAAACTTATTCTAAATCATGATTGTATTAAAATTTTAAATGAATTCATCATACTATTTGTTATTTTTCGCGGTTTTGGTGGCTATACTCGTTAGGGTTTGCATGCCTGATGGTTGGCACTTAATTTGGCGTATTTGCGCAAATGTTCTCCTACTTGTTAAACAATGAACTTTAACCCAATGAACTTAAGGTATAGTTTCTAATATCCAAGTAACGCAAATATTTGGACCACGTTTCATGCTTAGAACCATCTCGTATACCTTAGCATGTATGGCCACATATACTTAACAAAATGCAATAAATCAAAAGTGAATATTGTGGAGCAGTAACATATTTTTACAAGAACTCAGATATTATTAAATAGTTTTATTTTCGTTAAAATAAAACAATTAAAAACGTATTTTGTGATTGAGTGAGTTGAAATCCTAAATTCCAAATTATGCCCAATGTAACAATTATGAATAAATATTTATAATGAATATGACCTTGTTTTAATTATTTATTTCAAAGTAGTAATTTAGCCTTTGAACAACAGAGCATAAACGCATCGGCGTTAGTGTTGCCCAAATGCAAGAACAAAACGAGACTTGGCCAGTCTTGGTCTTGGTCTTGCATCAATACGCCTGGTCTTGGTATTGCACTCCCAGTCTTGGTCTTGGTCTTGCAGCAAGAGTCTCGCAAGTCTTGCAATTACCTATTAGCTTGTCGCTATTTATTAAAAGTTACTTTAGATATTAGTACAACGCAACAGAGTAGGTACATTTTGAGCTCGAATTAACATTGCCATGGTAAACTGATTGAAGGGGCTGGTTATCAATAATGATAGGGTCAAAGTAAATAAATTAGGATTAAAAATGTCGTTCATACCTTCTACTTGAATATCCATGGCACAACAATATCACAAACAATCAATTTCTAAGAAAAACGACATTTTGGAAACAATAGAAATTTCGGAGAAAAGATATCGCTAATGAGCACTGAGGACATGTTACCACTTTGGATACAAAAAATGATTTGTTCCATGTTTGTTATTGCAATTTCTTTTATACTGGGGGTTAGTTTGGTTATTTGACTACCCTGAAATCGATAAATAACATCATAATTCGACCATCGAGATTTCAACCCTATGACCTATGGCGGGACCACTGTGCGGCGGCGGTCAGCCTAAAGGCGGCTTCTTTGGGTCGGCCGGTTTGTAGTAGGCACGTGCCAAATGGACTATAAATAGAAGTAGTTATTTTAATTCCAATCAAGTCCGGTTAAGCAGTAACCAGCCTTAGTGTGCTGAACTGCGAGTGGTCATCGTCAAAAACAAAAAAAAATTCCAATCATTTCCAATTGAGCTTTGCTTCGAGTCTAATGTGATAATTGTTTTTACTCTAATCCTTGTTCTCTGACTGATATAACTATAGTAACTGCTCTAACTAAACAATAAAAAACGCTTAATTTTAATAAACCATGTAGGTATCGTTCGTTGGTGCGACGCGCATTAGTGTTGGGGGCTTACTCCGACAAACCGACACTCGAAGGGGTCTACTGTGAAAAACGTGATTGTTTTAAAAATAAATATGATTGCTTTTAAAAACATATTTTTATACCAAGTATATTTTAAAAAAAAGTCCTAATTGCAAGACGCAAGAGTCTCGCAGGCTTGGTCTTGTTCTTGCTTAAATCTTGCACAGTCAGTCTTGGTCTTGGTCTTGCTAAAATTAGGCGGTCTTGGTCTTGGTCTTGCAAAAATGCAAGAACAAGACCAAGACCGATTCTGGGCAACACTAATCGGCGTGCCCCCGACGCCGTACTTTTTGTCACATTTGTGACGTTTGGCGTACAGGGCGTTTGCTTGTCATGTATAACGTGACAATGGTGTTCAAAAGGTTAAGCCGATGTACGACTGGCACTCAGCAAACTGGCCATATTATAAGCTACTTTTATATCACCTGAAATAGATTCTCAAACAGTTTAGTTATTCACATGACACTAGTATATTTAAGGGATGAAGTCTTTGTATCATGTTTGAAGCAAAGGAGTAAATTAATGGCGTATTTTTATACGACAACTGGTCCTTACTATGGCTTTAGTCAAGGGTATGTCAATGCGAAAACAAAAATACCGGGTAAAATGGGGTGGATAGAAATGATGGGGTGAATAAAACCTAAACTTGCGAGTTACCAATCGCTCACCGTTCGCTGGCCCGCGCCTACAGTGTCCGGGAAACGCAGGGCGACTCCCGACGCCCAAGGCGTCTCCTGCGGCTTGGGCTGCAGGATTGCTTCTTCCTGAAGCGTTCCGTCTCTCCTTAACTTGCATTACTGCTTCGCAGAAGGTGACTGCTTCCCAAACCCTCTAGCTCCGTACCATGGATTGGATGAGAGCCGGACGCGAGAGGTCGTTGCCGCCGATCACTGCTACGAGGACACGGCGGTGGTCCACGGAAGCGGGGCAGACCTCCGCCGTATTTTACACCGTATTCTGCGGTAGATCCACACAATGATGGCACCTGGTCGTACATATCGTCCTCCCTAATCCGAAACAGTCGGTCGATTCTGCAGGTGAGCTGTCAATCCATATAATCAAGATGTCACGTGATCACGAAGTGAGCTGTCATTCCATCTTGATTATATGGATTGATACCTCATCTCGTGATCACTTCACCCAAGCCTTCATTTCGACATGTTTACAGAATCGACCGGCAGGTGTGGTTATGGTTAGGGCTGAATCAAGAATGTTGTAAAGCAAACAAAACACATGTGTATGAATATTTTTTTATTAATTTCACAAAAGTATTCATTAAAAGCCACAGTTTGAAGGCTTTTAAGCTGTCAAAGCGATGACCGTACATAACATTATCTTCCCGATCGTTTATATTCAACAGTGAGCTAGAAAACAGGAATTCACAAGCTATCTAGTAAACTACATAAACGTTTATTTTTATAGAAAATATTGACATATACTTCATCCGATAAAAGGCCGTGAAGCTTGCATTGTCACAATATTGCGCGATAAGAGCGATCACACAAGAACGGTCGGACAAACTCCCAAAGGCTCGCCAAACGTCCCTCTGCGAAAAATCCCGCTCTTAAACATTTATATATTTTTGTATAAATAATGACTTTCACTTAGTATTAGAGTGTGAATAACACTATCTTTACGTATTACAGAACAGCTCAGTGTATCATTATATTTATATAAATGTGAAGCGACACTGATTTTCTAATATTTGAAATATACTTTGAAGCTATTTTGTGATATTCTAAGTCGAATGCCTTAATCTATTGAGAGAACATGACCTTTGAATACATTAATATGCCTAACTAAATGTGTTACAAAGTCAGTGTCAAGTTCAAATGTTTGAATCATCGTAGACAAATGGATTAATAATACTCATGACGTCATTAAGTCGGTCATGTATTCAGAGGTCATTTTACCTCTTTTATATACTATTAAGTTACCTATATTTGTCGAAGTGTTACAGACACAAAAACACTTTTAATTAATAATACATTTCGAGTAACTTTGGAACTCATTTCACCTCCCATAGTTGAACTATCGTACTTTCCAAGTTTATTCTTACGAGTCGACTTTGACCGAGTAAAATTCAACTATGGTAAAGTCAAATTTAATTCGAAAATCTGTTTCATGGGTCCCAATTCCCTTTTTTCATTACGACTCTCCTTATGAAAACTAATCTACATAAGCCGCCAACGGCAAACGTCAGCCATTTTGTTTTATATTTTTATGCATGTAAAATGGCCGAATTTAGGATTTGTTAAATCTAGTTTAAATACGAGCGGATTTGAATATTACGTATAAATATATAATATTATTGAAAGCTCAATGTGTTTCGAACACCCTTGTAACGATGAGGTTAGCGATTTGAATGGGTTTAAATTATAAGTTTTGATGGATTTTTTAACCATCACTCAATATTTAAAGTCTAGTTTCAAGATATAGGTACTTTGACAATTTAAGTCTTCCATTTTGACAATGAAATTCCATTGTCAAATTACCTTTTAGACTCAACTAGTTGACTTTAAAGTTGAGCCTTCAAATGCAGAACTAAATGGATAAATTTACGCCCAAAAAGCTTAAGATTATATAAATATTATAAATACTCAATGAGGTGATCATACAAAAAATATTCATCTTTAGCAATCGAAATCCTCAATATCTTAAAGCTTAAGCAAAAATAAACTCTTTATTTATACTCATAGGGTCCTATATTCGTTATAATTATACTACGAACCAAAGTTTTTTTTGGAAACCATTGATGCCTTACTGTCTAGGTACATACCGTGCTCAACACCAATACTTTCCATACACACTGCCAATTAACATCTATTATAGTCGGCATACGATTGACTATCCATAGCGTGCTGCTACCAGGTCAGCCCTGACCAGAAACTGTCTCAAAACACTATCAATCCATTATCTACCTTATTTCTACTCCATTAAGTTTACAATTATTTACAAAGAACATCCAACATCCCAAACTAAACATTTATGAGTCTTACATTTAATTTTACACAAAAATCTATGTTAACATCAATAGTGTTCTGTGACGATATTGCGTCACAGATAGAATATAAATAGCGTCAAATTTACAAAAGCTTAACATACCTACTTCTATGGACTAGTAATTTATAAGGTAACCTTCAAGAGACCAAAAATTTGGTAAATCCTAACGGTACATGTCAAACTAGATTGTCAAGTTTGTCATGACTCAACTTGTCAAGTCCAATTTGACAATTCAATTTGACAACACATCAATCATTATACCTATAACATCAGCCCTAAACATTTTTTTTTTAACATTTGGACATCAGCATTGTTCTATTCTAAAAAGTTAATATACAAACTATTTAATTTTAACTAATGATCAAAAGTTAAACAATATTATTCTATGTAGTTTGTAGAACAAACGTATGTATAGATAGATATTGACATTTTAACCATTAGTTAAAGTTAAAAATTACAAGTAAAAGGTCTAACATCAAATGAAAAACATGGTTTTTACAACTCGAGGTATTACATAGTTTTATATTTTTTAACAGATTTCAAGCAAG
>NDFZ01004649.1:86071-101204 GCA_002192655.3 Mamestra configurata | reverse complement strand
TAATAAATGTAATTTCAAGAAAAATATTGATGTTTATTTTTGTTTGGCAAAATGACTACTGTTTAGTGACTGTGTAACTCGAAAATATGTTTAGTGAGTTAGCGTTTAATAAAAAAAACAATGTTACGTAACGCGTTGTTCGAACACCCCTCCCGCCCCTGTAACGCATCGTAACGTTTTACAAAACCCCCCCTTCCCCCAAATTGCGTTACGTAATACTTGAACCCTCCATAGAAACGTATCAGAAGGCTTGAACAAAACGTGAAGCTTGAAGGTTTATCGTCCAAAAATCCAAGTGGGTTCAACCCTTATAGGGTTCTTGCCCCATCACGACATGAAACATGATTGAGAATTTCTGGCTAGTCTATGGCGATACCGAAGAACATTACTATTTTTGATTTTGTTATAGACAAAATAAAATAAAATTATGTATGTGGGTAGGTATGTCGTTTTGTGGCAATTAAACACTTTCAGTCATCGGTCAGTAGTCTGTCTACCTGTGATCACCAATTTCCTCATTGCTTGTTGCAAACATGCAGTGATGGTTGTCCTCATTCTGGCGCATTGGTATCTACTACCTACTTGGCTGCTTATTTTCCACGCCAAAATGCCTCTTTAATCAAACCAGGTCTAGCGATCATTGTGGACTATCCTCGGATACTACAGCCTAAGTCATTTCCACTCTACGATTCTATGATTCTTAAAGAAAAAAAAAAATTAAGCTTTGTTTTATGACCCAGCCTGTCCCTTGCTGTCCTCCCAAAATGACGCCGCTAAGCCGAGGTCCGTATCCCACAGGGGATGCCCCTAGCGAGCGGTCATTTAACTTAACTGCCTTAAATTCATTTGAGGCCACCACGGAATTGTACGGTTAAGCAGTTACCAGCCTTAGTGTGCTGAACTGCGTGTGGTTATCGTCAAAAAAAAAATTGGTTTATCAATACTAGTTCTCATTCGAGGTGGCAAGAAAAGATAATATTATTACAATACAGGCTACTAAGATATGGTTTTCGGATCTTCTTACCAGAAAGAGGTCTAGGCCGCCTAGTAGCCGGCAGGTCAGTGGGACGCGGCGGCGGCTGCAAGGACCTCTCAATCATGATGCGCTTGCAGATGTCCCTCAAGGCATTGGCGATGCTCCGAGCCGGCGCCTCGCAACGGAACACATGGCACATGTGCTTGCGCGTCGCACGGTCACGGGCGACGTAGGCGAAGTCCCTGGGTAGAAAGGTGGAAGTTTTAGGAGATGTTGGAAGATTATGTGAGGAAGAGGCGTGCAGATGATTGGACCTTAGGACCCTGTCAGTGCTGTCTGTATAGAGTACTATAGTCTGTAAAAATATCACCTTGAAAACTTAAGTGAAGAGAACATGAAGTGAGCTGTCAATCCATGCAATCGAGGCGGAATGGCAGTTTACTAATTTAGGTGAAGTGAGCAAGTGAACTTTCACTCCATCTTGTTTGTATGGATGGATGATTATGAGATGGTTACAGAATCGCACTGCAGAATAGACTCGGTGATGACATGATCTTTTGGACTGAATATTTCAGTGTGGTTTAAAATTGTTTTAGCACAGAAAAGGTGATGACTAATTTGAAGAAGATCTGTTACATCTTCGGGTACTCTATTGTAAAATATTCAGAGTTTTCTTTTGCAATATCTCCCAGGCAGCTTAGGCATGTTAGACAGCTTCATTACTAAGATTAAAAACGATGTCAAGTTCTTTTGGGACTTAAGTGTTGTACTCCAAATATCATTGAATAAGTCCTTCGTTTATTTACAGACAAAAACACAAACAATAATGACGGCCTATGATACATGTAACAGCGTGAAATGACACCACCAAAGACAGTTGGTTCATGTTGCGTGTTTCGAAGTAAAGCCAACATAGCACGTGAGGTAAAGCGAAGTTTTTACACAAACACTAGAAAAGTAACAAAACGAGGCTTCGGATAACGCCATAATGGATCCTGCCTACAAATTAAAACCTTTTGAAATGACTTTGAAGCTCTTTCAAATCTACTGTGAGAATAACTCTAATAAAAACTAGAATTTCAAATGTTTTTAAAACCAATTCACAATCACACCTAGTTCTAAATATCTAGAAAAAAAAACCTGTAATTTCGATTGTATTTACCTTTCACTATTCCGAGAATGCAGAGACAGAAAATTTTCAGATTTAGTTGAATTTTTACGAGTTCGTGTATCAAGACATAGGGGTGGGTACTCACCGGCCGTTGTCCCTGCCGACTCCCCAGACGCGTATGGTGTGGATGGGCTGCGTGTGCAGTGTGTTCAGGCTTTCTGGGTCGATCAGCTTGAGGGCTCCGTCGTCTAGGTCCATGAAGAGGTCCTTGCCCTGTGACCAGAAATATTGAGGCTTGATTAGAACCTAACTCTAGGTTTGAGAAAAGGTCCAAAAGTTGTATACGTAATTATTAATTAGATAGATTTACAAAAAAATTAGACGTCACTTCGCTGGTAAAAATTGTACCATCATAGTGACGTCACGCGTGTTTTCAACGTCAACGCACTGTATTGTCTTCATTTGTTATTTACGTGAAAACAGAAAAAATACGTGTCCAATATTTTTTAGAAATCTATTTGACGGACTCATTAGTTTTTTTCAGTAAAATAACCTATTCTTAAAGCGATTTCGGGTCCTCGTTCAAGTGATCAGGATCTTCAAAACTATTTTTGAAGACACTCAACTTTGGTGTTTCACAGTGTATTTGTTCTTGTGATGCTACTTTATGATTTACTCTCACACCAAGGTTAGTAACGTTGCTGACATTTAAGGGTACCTATACGCCAGGAGTATTTTAGTACCCATTTGTTGTTATTCAACTATTTGCCCGTAAAAGAAGTTATTTTAAGGCAGGAGGAAACCGCTTCGGGCCTGCGAGGTGGATAAGTCTCACTCCCTCATACAGGCAGTAAGCCTGTGTTGCAATAGTCGGAACGTGACAGGGTATTTATATCTATTGTTTTGAGTTCAATTCCCTGCCGAGTCTGTACTACAACCTCGGAGTCTTTAAGCCAAAATAGAAGTGTTACGCACCAGAATTAATGCCGGGTACATAACGACATTAGTTAGTACTAGCGCCATCTAGTATCGAGTAGGGGAACTAGTGGAGTCAAGTACCTTCTAGACATTTCTATGCCAGAACATTCTACAGTTCTCGATAACTGGTCAGTCGGCACCGGTAGTTACGAGTACTTTCCAGATGCTTCTACAGTAGAAGGTTCTGGAATTAATTGACCTATATAAGGCCAGCATAGTCCGCGACCGAGTCAGTAATGGCTTTGCGATACAAGCGAATACTTCGGAAGCGATCTTCTAGTGCGATTAAAGTGATCAGTAGTGAAGTTGTGTTTAATAATTAATGAGTTTAGAGTTGTAATTAGTGTTGTTAAATTAAAGTGCCATTTTAGTCATTTAATCAGCTGTTTTATTGTCACGAACCCCAAGCTCGTAACAATAGGTTATTTCTAAGCGTGCGCCATCGTCGACCATATCATTGGCTTCCATCAGGTTAGATTGTGGTTAAAAGCACCCCTACCATTAAAAACAAAATTAACTGCACCAGTTACAAAATTAAAAAAAGAAAGTCGAAGACATCATTATGAAATTACTCACATCACCCCAACGGCCGACCTGGTCCAGCAGATCATTGCGGCCCAGACTGAGGTCCACGATGCACTTGTTGACGGCCCGGCTGGACCGCTCCGGGGTCAGGTCGGACTCTGAGATCTCCACCCAGCCCAGGGAACGGACGAAGAACCGGACGGCGCGACCGTTGTCTGGTTCGGGACGGGCTGGGAAACTGCGGCGTCTGGAGAAGTAAACATTGATATTAGAGAGAGAAAATGTTTTAAGTGTATTGGCTTCTTATGGTAATATGTAATGTTTGCTTATATGTAAGTTTTTCTCGATGAGTTCTAGTACCTATTATTTCTTCTGCTTTGCGGTAAATCCCACTATCTAGTCTTAAATGTAAGGGCTGGGGTCTATCACATCTAGAGTAAATAATTAATATATTTATTTAAACTTTATGTACCTACAATAGTGGTACATGGGTGGAGTTAATGCATCAAGGCATTCTATACGCTTTAAAGCAGTAGTATAATAGTATGTTCGTTGTGCTAGGCACAATTTTTCCGAACAAAATCAGGTCCATCCAGGACCGCTACATGATATTTAAAAAGAGTAGATAGTTAAAATAAGTGTTTTCAAATTCGAGTTTCAAGTATTAGACACGAAAAGTTATAGCAACACTTGTTTACATTGCACAATTTTATGTCTTCGTGCAGAACTAACAGGTTTTAATACTTTTTGCACGTGTGGGCAGTAAGTGTGTCAGTAATATGCAAAGCTCAACGTGCGGGGTTCAAGTTCGTCACGATGCCATTAACAAAAAGCAGCAGCGCACAGGTCATTTCGGCATGTTTTGGGGCACAGAGGGCAGTGTACGAGGTGGAGCATAGTGTGTGGCTCGGCTCCATACCCTGCTGATGATCCGTCAAGTTAGCCTTACTTTGCGAGGTTGTAAATGACCCTCCCAAGTCCAGCCGAATGAAACGATGAGATGAAAAATATTAAGAACATCAAACTTACTTGTAGGACATCTCCTCTTTCCGTTTCCTCTCGGCCTCCTGCCCGTCATGGTCCAGCGCTCCACTGGTGGTACTCCTGGTGACAGAGCTGGTCATCATACTGCCCTCATACTTGCTGACTTCGGACAGGTTTGAGCAGTCCCTGACCATGGATATGCGGGACTCCTTGGCTTCTATCGGCGGCATTTTGGGGATCTCTCTTTGGATGGTCCCGCTCTTTATGTGCCAATAGTAGGGGCCGTCGTTATCTGGTGGATAAGGTGGTTGATTAGTGTGTGGTGAGTTCATAATGTTTTGACTTCAACTCTATTTCAAGTCGTGTAGTGTGTGGTAAAGGGAACGTGCACGGCGTACCTGTACCGTGCTGTCTAGTGTTGCAATTCGAACATTTTACGTTATAAATGCCACCGGATTATTGCAAACTTCTTAAGATTGTAAAAAATCCTTATTGGATTATAATTGTTCGATATATTGTGAACAGATTATATTCATCATATCATGATCATTATATCAGCCGAAAGACGTCCACTGCTGGACATAGGCCTCCCCCAAGTGTCGCCACAACAAACGGTTCTGTGCGTCTCGCATCGGCTACCCGCGACCCTCACTAGGTGCAGGTGCATGTGTGCTAACGAATTATATTAAAAACAATTTCAATAGTTTCCAATTTATCCGTGCTATAATGAGAAAATTGAGTTTAAATTTCACGCGATATTTTATGAACTTACGGCGTTTGCAATAACCCGGTGACATAAATACTTAATATTGGCGCTTCTTGAAAGCTACCCTGAACTTTTAAGTAGATTCTTTGAACGTCAGAGTAGTTTTAGAAGATTAACTAGCTATATTAATACAAAATAAAACACAATTGTAGATGCTGGCTTCACTATAGAAGAGTCTCACTAATCCGGCACTTCAGTAGGTACTTTGTCACTTCCAACAAGCCGGCACCCTTTGTCCGCGCCTACCCCACCGCTTGAAGTAAAAACTTCTTTAGGCGCGTTGAGCACTTTTTGGATGAACAAAAATCATGGAACTCGCGTCATCGTCACCGAACGCTTTAGCTTTCGCTTAGTTTTCACTTCTATCGGCAGTCCCCAAACACTGCCCCGCATGTTTTTAAATTAGCACATTCTCAAATGCTTACTTTTATTTATTTTGATTTGTTCTTAGCAATTCAGTATTCCGAACATTCAAATAATTTGGCATCCCCTGGTTTTTATAGTGTCGGATTAGTGAGACTCTTCTGTATTATTTTTGTAATTTGAGGCAATCTAATTTAGATCAGAATTTCCTAAGACCACTAGTTATTTCAAACATCCGTGTCACTCATCAGACCTAACGGAATAACAGTTATCTGTGGTAGTAACTATTTCAACAAAAATGACGTTAAATACAACTCATCAAGCAAATTGGGTGTTTGGTGTTCCCTGAAATTGACAGGCGACGGTTATACAACATGTAACAGAATAAACGCAATACCTCTTAAGGGGTCATTGTACTCATCATTATGAACAACTTTCACTATGGGACTAACACTGAAATCGCGGAAAAAAAATCGACTACCTACCTCATACATAACTCGACAAAATTTACTGAACAGCTGATTTTGGCGATTTTGGGGGTTGGTCCTGCTGTAAAAGTTGTTCATAATGATGAGTACAATGACCCCTTAAGAGGTATTGCGTTTATTCTGTTACATGTTGTATAACCGTCGCCTGTCAATTTCAGGGAACACCAAACACCCAATTTGCTTGATGAGTTGTATTTAACGTCATTTTTGTTGAAATAGTTACTACCACAGATAACTACACAACCCCCAAAATCGCGAAAATCAGCTGTTCAGTAAATTTTGTCGAGTTATGTATGAGGTAGGTAGTCGATTTTTTTTCCGCGATTTCAGTGTTAGTCCCATAGTGAAAGTTGTTCATAATGATGAGTACAATGACCCCTTAAGAGGTATTGCGTTTATTCTGTTACAGGTAGTAAGAAACTGTGTTGCATATTAAATTAGTATCTATTAGTAGGCCTTTAAAGCTTTGCAAAAACGTGTCTCGGTGCCTGAGTCCAATATTTTTATGGCTATTTTGATGAATAGACTAAACCCAGTTTTAACTAGAAGCAGTTATCATGCCAGGAAACTAAACAATAGAGAACATGTATTTTTTAATTTGCATAATGTAATAGAAACTTATTAGTTCTAGTTGACTATGTTTTAGATATTCTTTATAATAATAATAATATATAATATATCCTGGGACAACTCACACACGGTCATCCGATCCCAAACTAGGCAGAGCCTGTACTATGGCAACCAGACAACTGATAAACATACTTATATATTTCTATATACATACATATTATAGACAAATTACACCCAGACACAGAACAAATGATCATGCTCATCACACAAAGATTTGTCCTGGGTGGGAATCGAACCCACGACCTCCGGTTAAGCAGTCAGGGTCACTAACCACTCGACCAACAGTTGTAATGCTTCAAAGTTGACATTTAGAAAGAGAAGTCCCACGTCAGAGTCCACTCTAACGTCAAAGTTCATGACACCCAGAATCGGCTTTTTTGCGACAGGGACAGAATTTCTCTTTTGTTTTTCAACCAATTTTGATTCTATGTTCACTGTTAGTATTATATTTTCCGATTAACTAGTTAGATAAGAGACATTTTTAAATGCATATTCCCGTTAGTTACCAATCCCTCATTAACCTACCTATCTACCCTCACGAAAACTATAGCTAATACTCCAAATGAACATACATCTCCTACGAGTACCTTCGTGTTTCTCCCAGCCAGGGGGCAGCTGGGGCTCCTTCTTGGGCCGCAACTTGACGGGTATCGCGTACAGGTCGTCGTTGGGCCCCTCTGCGGAGTGAGGCACTGGGGCTGAGTGACTCTTCTCCGAGTCCTCGCGATCGGCCCTCTCTTTCTCTGGTGGGGGCGACTCCTCGCCGCCATTTTGCGGTGTGATAAGGCCGCTTTTGTCACTGTGGAAGATGAATGCAAATAGGTTAATACCTCAGATGCTTGATAATGTAGCAGCATCAATGCCACCATATGAAAAACTAAGAAACAAAATACGACGGCAACAAAAAGAACCGTAACGCCATCTACGACGAACTAACAACGAAATCCTGCATCGCGCAAGCAAAGTTCTCCTTGCAATTTGAACACATACAACAGTCTGAATATCAACTATCGGGCAGTTGCCCACCAGATACAACAACCGTCTGGTTCGGAGGATCCTCCCACCGGAAAGGAGTGATGTAGCGGCGTCAATACCGCCATATGAAAAACTAAGAAGTGAAATTTGTACGGCAATAAAAAGAACCGAAACGCCATTTATCCTGTCAGCGACGAACTACCAACGAAATCCTGCATCGCGCAAGTAAAGTTCTACGTGCAATTTGAACATATACAACAGTCCGAATATCAACTATCGGGGCAGTTGAGGGGCTCGCGGCTACAGAATAACAGCCGCACTGGTCGATCTTCAAGGTAAAGCAACGCTTGCCAAGGTTAGTCTGTGGATGGGTGGCCATCTTAACATATCGATTTTCCTCCGTGCCTCGGAAAGCCGTTAAGCTGTTGGTCCCGGCTGCCATTTGTAGATCTTTGGCAGTCGTTACGGATTACCTAAGCCAGTAAATCTGACTCCAGTCTTGCCAAGAACTACCGTACCTATTACCCAGTTAATGGGTTGTGGAGGTCTGGTAGGCAACCACTCCACGTAAAATACAGCAGTGCGATTCTGTAAACATGTCGAAGTGAAGGATTGGATCACGAAGTGAGCTGCCAATCCATGTAATCAAGATGGAATGACAGCTCACTTCGCGAGAATCGACCGGCTGGTATTTAGCTGAATCCAGTTTGACTGGAAGCCGACCCCAATATACTTGGGAAAAGGCTAGACAGATGATACCGCATTATGGTACCGCGCTTATCTGCGGAAGCTTTAATTAATAATACCCAGTCATATAATTTATTATGTGTCAGTCATGGTTCCCTACAAGAGGCCATCTCATAACTTGCCACAATATCGTTTTTAATAACGCTACCGTAAACTAGTTCAAGTTCAAATTCGTATGCTAAGTTAACATTAACCTACTGTATAAGTAACAGCTGTGCAAATTATGTAGGTATGTATTATGTACTTCTCAAACCATATATAACATTAATGTTAATGTTCAAGATCATAATGTTTTCATTATGGCGAGTAAAGTCGTGACTTGACTTAGGCGGGTTTTTGGAATCAACTTACGGCCCGTTTCAATAACGTATCTACCTTTAACCAACTGTCAAATTAGCTACCAACAGTAGCTGAAACGTCATGTTACAAAGGCAAACATGACGTTTCAGCTACTGTTGGTAGCTAATTTGACAGTAAGTTAAAGGTAGATACGTTATTGAAACGGGCTGTAAGGCGATAGGTTGTCACAGGGTTGGTGTAAAAATAGGTAGGTAGTAAAAATTCGAATTCATTGAGAAAATCTTAGTTCAGAATACTTTATCTTCTAGATAAAACTAAAATCTGCTATCCACGTTCACAGATAGTTTATGAGAAAAATAACCAAAAGATGTAGATAAGTTCTACCTACTGTTAAAGTCGAACAACATTTTTTTTTTTCGTTTTATGGATGGGAAATCATCAAAACTTATTCCGCTCTAGGAGGAACGGAAGAGAGTGTCAGACTCTTACTGACTAAAACCCAGCCATGTTCCTCCTAATGCCATTTGCGTTCTAGGGCCGCGGTGACCCTTTCGAACAAATTCCGCAACAAGTTGGACAACCTTTTTTTTTAAGGGTGGGAAATCTTCAAATGACTTCCGCTCTGGGTGGAGCGGAAGGGCTTGTCAGACTCTTTCTAACTAAAACCCATCCGTGTACCTTCTTAAGCAATTTGCGTTCCAGGGCCGCGGTGACAGCCTAGTCACCTATTCTTGGGGTATCGTGGTTCTCAGTAAATGGGTTGTGGAGGTTAGATAGAAAGTCGCTCATGTAAAGTACCGGAATTAATCTGTAGACTGGAATAGACTGGAAGCCGACTCCATCACGGGAAAAAGAACAGATGAAGATGTTATTCTCTTATACTATGTGCTGGTTACTGTTTAGCCTGTGTGGAATAAAAAATGTTTTCTATTCTATTCTTTATCACACAGGATTACAGGGCGAATGTTACTTGGTTTTTAAATCCATTACCCCCAGTGTAGCACCCACTTTAAGCCTTCACAACTAGTTCGGCTAATGCGCTACATTGTTTATGTGTTCATAAAAACAAAACAAAGTGGTTTACGTGACTGACTGGTGCCGAGTGCGTCACTGCCTTTATAACTTTATATGAATCACGGAGTAAGGTTGTGACTACGGTGGTGAGGCAAGCGAGGAGCGTAAAATAGATTTTATTTAGATCAAAAGAGGAAAAGAGAGTAACCCGCGGTCACAACCAGCCCGATAGGCAACCAGCCTTAGCCGTTCCATTGGAATCGTGTTACCTATTAGCCTGGGCTGTGGAGACAATTGGGCAAGCATTCCATGTATATATCAGTAGCCAGTTGCATACGTTTAGGTTTGGGTTGAGAAAAGCCAGGCATCAGGTAGGTCAGATAAAAATACAGTTAATCATGAATTTTACGTGGTCAAAGAGAAAGTCCCCTCCAACTCGATGCGCCTAAAATAGCAGTAAGATTAGGTAGGTGTATCGGACTTTCGTATTGCCCTATCGCAATACCTACATACAAATAATTGACTTCATGTCAAATCTTCTTGCTATGCAGCAGTCCTTGACTAGAATATTACGATAAAAAGGCTGTGTCATAAAAAGACAGCCATTAGTAGTGAATGCACACAGCGTTGATCCTCAGCTGTGTTTGGGGGATAGTTTGTAAAACAGACGTTCAAAAAATGCACTCTCTCAGCCTTCGTTTGAATATATGAATCATCATCATCATGCCAGCCGAAAGACGTCTACTGCTGGACATAGGCCTCCTCAAGCGAGGGCGAGGAGGTTTGCCATAATCACCACGCTTGGCAGGCGGGTTGGTGATCGCAGTGAACTGTTGCAATGTACAGAAACACAGAGAATGCTGCTTCCCATTCTCTGGTGAGTCTCTTAGTCGTTATTCTTTTACGTCCGACACCATACAGCACAGAATAAATGAATTTAGATTTAAATTTAATTTTGATACTCCGCTCCAGCTACATCTTATTTCTATGCCCTCTACCTAACCGCAAGGCCGCCGGCGCAGTCGCGGGTACGAACAATTACCTGATCATATTTACCGACCGAGCAACAACTGTATTTAACGAGAATTTGTGCTGTGTTTAAATCAACTGTGAGCTACTGTGATGTTGTACGTACTTGTTTGTAACACGATACAGTGGCGGGAATGACACGATTTTGGGGACTGCTTAACAAACTTGAAATTGTAATATACGTAAAGAATTATCTTAAAGGTACCCCAAGAAAGGGCAGATCGCTTACTTATAAAACACATACATACATATTTCCTGTAACTATCTTAGTACATTCTTGAAGGATATCGTATGTTCACAAATGGACAATAAAAGTAGGTATTGTTTTCAACTGCTAATAAGTTATTTGTCTTTGACATCAATCTGAAATCGGCCTAGGCAAAAGTAGACATAAAGATCAGGCTGTAACGTTTCCACTGATGGACCACAGGTCTACCCTCTTTAAGACTTGCCTGCCAGGGTTGTGGAATTGGTTCGAAAGAGTCACCGCGGCCCTGGAACGCAAAGGGCTTAAGAAGGAACACGGATGGGTTTTAGTCAGTAAGAGTCTGACACGCCCTTACGCTCTACCCAGAGCGGAAGAAGTAATTTAATGATTCCCATCCCTAAAAAAATAACCCTCTTTATGACTTGGCACGTTACTCGTGTGAACACCATGAGAACATTGTGGGAGTAACTGGGTTGGTAGAGGTCACATGCGATGTCAATATGATAAGAACTCACAAATTTTGCTAGGCAAGGCGTTTTAAATAGAAGTAAGAAGATTATTTTATTAAGACAGTGTTTCTTAAGCACAGCCACGAAAAATGCTTCCAAGTCAATAAGAATGTCGGTGAACAAACAACAAAATTTTCAGTTAGTTTTGACGCGCACATCTGTTCAAAAAAATATATAATATTAGACTAACCCAAGATAATAATATCTTCTTTTCCTCGCGAGCATTTTAAATTATCTTCAAAACGACTTCTGAGTATCGTTAATTCGTGGAACGTAAAACTGTGTTTTACACACAAACGCAAAACACGGCCACTTCGTTAAACAATAAAATTAAAACTGTACCTACTAGCACGTTTTTAGGGTTCCTAAGTAACAGAAGAAGAAACCCTTGGGTAGAATTTGCTAGGCGGCCCCTTTGTCTATTTACCTATTCGTCCTAAAGATCCCCCTCCTGAAATAGTTTTAATCATAATTTAATTTCTTTATTCAGCCTTTGCAATTTTTGTAAAACGTTGGTGAAATCTTCCATTATTCTTGCATATTATGCATGTTTCATACCTTAATTTTTAACCATTTCAAGAAATACTCTGCGGACGATATTAAAAAAAAATGGTGGACATCACACCCATACACACAAAATATTTTGGGAATACATTAATTGTGCGTACAGCTAAGGAGTGGAATTCCCAGTCAGAGTCTGTGTTTCCTGATAGCTTGATACCCACCGTGGGTATTTAATACAAGAGTGATTAGGTTATTTTCAGTCAAGATTGCTCCATCATCATGCACATCATCTCTTACTATTTGGTGAGATATTGGTCAAACGCGGGCCTATCAATAAAAAAAAATATATAAATATCTGGCAGCGAGCAACTCCACCGCATCGCCTTGCCTACTTACAGGTTTTTGTTTATTATTTATTCTTCGTTCGTCCTAAAGTTTTGTCCCACATTCCGATTTTTTTTACCATGTCATCTTCTATGTTATATTTATCACAGTAAGCAGCGACACAATCAAAACCAGAAAATATCATCTTAGCTCTGAATAATCAAAGCCAAGATGTTAAAGAAAAAAATAATTTTAGTTGGTTCAGAACCATACCGCACTGGCCGACTCGCTCTTGACTATTTTTTTCCTCATAATGACTATAACAAAAACGCAATTAATATCAAGTCGGACTAAGACGTAACATGCACTTATAATTACCAATTAACTGGAATCGAGTTTTGGCTGTTACGTGCTGATGCAACACTCAGATAAAAACATTACCCTCCTTCTGGGCCAGTCGGGTAAAAACAACAAAAACAACAAACTGGATTCTGGAACAATGTTTGTATTTCTTCATTTTTTTTTAAATTGAATAGGGCAAAATCTTGAAGCAAATTACAAAACCTGTTTTTCTAGTCACGTTTTGAGATCGTGAAAAGGTGGATAGACAACCTTTTTAAGGTTCTCCCTCACCAATGAGCATTTGCCTGTAATGTAACGTTACAGAGTCGAGCATTTCATTGGTGAGGGAACAGAACCGAGCATTACAGTACGCAACTAGATGATACAATGTGTAATATGTTGATACAACTTGTAACATAAATGAATTAATCTAATGTTACATTACAGGCGAATGAATGCCCCAGGTGAGGATGCAATTTAAGGCTAAGAAGTAAGAAGACGCTATTTTCTTTTCATGTCGATTGACTCAAATGTTGTCCACCAGTATTTAGCAACCTGTACAGATATCGTTTGCCTCATCAACGACGGGCAACGAAGGACACATCCATTGGTGCCTGTCGTCAACAAGGTTTACAACACCTCACAAATGTCCTGGAATACTGGCTCTACGTTAGGTGAACGGAGGAGGTCCCATTAGACAGGATTTACAGTTATTTCAGGTTAAGAGATTTCAAAATTGGCCACTACAGTTCAAGAAGATGCATCAAAATTCATGAAGATAAATAATCATCTTTGTCTAGACAAGGAAGAAGCCCGTAAATTCATTTCATTTAAGTATTTTCCACTGTCCAAGTGTCTAGGAATCTAATTGCCAGAAAACAATTGGTCCTACCCATGTCGAGGCATAACAAATTAAACATTTGTATGGCTTTGTAACCATGGCTTATACAAGAATATAATTACAGCAGTATATAACATACATATGCTACACCGATACTTCACCTGTTAGGTTTAAATCCCATATAACAGGGGGCAAGCCTATGGCCTACGGCCATCAACCAAGCACAAACAGACTCCAAGCTGCTACTGAGAAATTTCAGATCACAACATACAACACGCAATAACACTTTCTCCAACAGATAACAATCACAACAGATAACACCACACACTCATTAATCGCAACTACCACTAATTACATCTACCACTGATCACAAATACTAATAATAACAACATTAAATCTCGACTTAGCACACGAGGTTGTCGATATGTGGAATGTGGACTCGGCTGTCATTGTGCCGATTGTCGTTACGGCCAATGGCCTCATGGCCAAAAGCTTCGACGACCATCTGTCGAAGCTGGCGTTACGCAGTTGGGTAAAGGGCCTGATACAGAAGGCAGTACTCCTCGATACGGCTCGTATTTTGAGGAGGTTCCTTTCTCTGGAGCCCTAACCACCGGTAGCTTGGACTCTGCTCCCGACACCGGTGGACTACTACTTTTTATATTTTTAAATGTTTTTTTAATGTGTTTTTTTTTTAAGAAATATTCAAAAGTGTAAATTAGTAAGTAAGGAAATTAAAAAAAAAAGAATAACAACACTAATCATGGGTGCCCCATTCCATTTGGAATGTCTAATGGGACCTCTGCGAGTTGGCTTCGGCCCCTCATACCCCTACCAAAGGACCGGGACCTCAGGGTCCCGAGATTGTCAAACAACACTTATCACACCACACACAAATCACACACACAGAGAGATAACACCAAATAACACTTTCTCCGACTCAAGAATCGAACTTAAAACCTCATCACAACAGTCGTGGAGACCAAAGGTGGTAGAAATCTTCATCTTTGTATCGCTGTTACGACGTTTAATTTCTGTTGCCCCTAAGTTTCCTAAAGTTACTTGAATCAAAAGCTGAAGACAGGCACTTAGTACAAGGTGCCTAAGTAAATAAACCCGGATAGAACACAGTCAAACGGAGCTTTTTAAACATTTTCCTGTCTATTTCGGGACGCACTTCAGTCTAAGGCGAGACAGGCAGTAATTAGATATAGTCTGTCTCGGCAGTTGTTCTCTCGCCCGTGTCACAACAGATAGTTTTATAGACTGAGAAGGTCACGCAGAGAAAGCTATTGAGAAATATGGTGCTAATAAATAATGAATTGTCGAAAAATATATACTTAGAGGGTTATGATCATAACCCACATGTTCTGTATGGTGTCGGACGTTAAAGAGTAGCACCATCCCATCACTTACCGTGGGTGTCGTAAGAGGCGACTAAGGGACTCAATAGAGAATGGGCAGCAGCATTCTCGACAACCCGCCTGCCAAGCGTGGCGATTACGGCAAACCCCCCCCC
>NDFZ01004649.1:14023-86055 GCA_002192655.3 Mamestra configurata | reverse complement strand
CTCCTCTTTCGGCTGATATGATGATGATCATAACACAAATGCACCTGCATCTTTGAGTATCATTGACGCTACTATTCACGTCAGGGTAACCTACTGAGCCCAAATTATCAATAGAGTTAACTATCTACCCGAAAAGAAGGCGGCTTTGAGGAGTTAGAAAGGCTTAGTCCAGAAAAGATTCTGCTGACTGTTAAGCTGACAAAGAAGAATAGTTTTAAAGAGCATATTTTTGTACAAAACAGAGTAGATCGAAGATAACACTAAACATTTACAACGCATGCAAAAACTTTACTCAGAATTTGCCATCTTGATATTAAAATGGCCAATTCTGAGGCAAATTCTTCTGCTTCAAATCTTGACTTCCGTCCGCTACGTCATCTACCAGCTTAGAGATTATAGCTTATAAGCAGACTGGACAACTGTTACTCTTCTTACCCTTTTTTTATTTTAAAGCATTTTAAATCATCAAATGACCCTTCCGCTCTAGGTAGAGCGGAAGGCAGTGTTAGACTCTACTGACTAAAACCCATCCGTGTTCCTTCTCCGTGCCGTTTGCGTTCCAGGGCCGCGGTGACTCTTCCGAACAAATTCCACAAAACTATAAGCCTACGTTGTTTTTTACCAGAGGAAAGTGCTGGAGTCATCATCTGCCTAGCCTTTTCCCAATTATATTGGGGTCGGCTTCCAGTCAAACCGGATTCAGCTGAATATCAGTATTTTACGTGGAGCGGCTGCCTACCAGATCTCCACAACCCATTAACTGGGTAACACGGTACTCCTTGGTAAGACTGGTGTCAGATTTTCTGGCTTCTGACTATCCGTAACGACTGCCTTAGATCTACAAATGACAGCCGGGACCAACGGCTTTACTTGCTTCTGGTCACCCATTCATAGACCAAGCTCGGCAAGCTTAACCTTGAAGATCGACCCGTGCGGCTGTTATTATTTAGCCACGAGCTAGTGAGGACTGACCTATTCTTAACAAAGGAAACTACTCAAATATTGTATGGCCAAAAGGTTTTAAATACCTTGTTTTTGTTACAGGCGAAGCTGCCTCGTCTTCGACTCTGGAAAAGAGCAAAAAAAAAACGTTAATTTAATCAAAATTCAATTAGAATTTTTCATTAACAAAGCGCCCTAGTTTTTAATAATGCTCTGTAGATAGGTACTGAGAAAGTGTTGGCCCAGATTTAAATGGAACAAACGATTTTTTTATCATGACTGCTAACTTTGTTAATTACGATTATAATGAAAATAAGGTATTGTTGTTCTTATGAAGGGAAAAATATAGTTTTAAAGATGAAATATATCATTATTTAAATGTAATTCAATTTTAACAATAGATATTTTTTTACTGAAAAAACCGAACTGTGGTAAATCCTAGGATTTGCTAGTTAAACCTAAAAAGTCTTACTGGTATAACTTTTAACAGCTGTTCTGTAATAATCAGACTCGAGTCAAGTTAGTTTCAGACTTTTCAAAATCTCTGTGTAAGTCCTAGGAACCTCAGAGATACATGCACAAAACTCACTAACACTCATTCACCTCAAAATTCCAAAAAAAACAATCACATTTCCGAGATGGCTACTAAAAAAAGATCGGCCAAGAACTTGGTCCCATTAACGCATCCAATGGCCAATTCGAACCACCTAATTTAGGCAAGGGGAACGCGGATTGAGTGCTAACAGCCAAGTTTTGGCCAAGTCCCCCCAAGTTGGGGGAATATGGCTCGAGTTTAAAGTAGGAAATATAAGTTTGAGTCGGAGTTTGTATTGCTGAATAATGTTTTGTTTTGTTTTTGTATTGAAGAGTAGGTTTGCTTTTGTTTGTATTAGGGGTGGATGATTGATTGCTTTTTCAGGGTGGAAACCCCCATTGCAATTAAGACGACGACTAACCTAGAAGTAGATATGGAGGACGAAGACATGTTACGCAGATGAAACTCTAGTGTCCGTAGAGTTTTTTGCACGTTCTTGCCATAGAGAGAGCGAGAAACGCTTTAGAACGTGCAAATAGCTTCATGTTTTTGATCGACCGACTGGACAATTCAAAAGTGCCTGTAAATGGTTAATTTGAAATAGATGCTTTAAATCTTGAATCAAATAAAGGATAAAGGTAAGCGAATTATGACTATGGAAACGTATCCTGTTCAGGATGTGTTTTGTTATCTTTGCTTTCATCACCAAAAAATTAATAAATATCGAGAACTGCTCGTCATTTTAATAGTCTTTTTCATTGAAATTGTCAGTTCCAAGTTCAATTCCTTTGAGATTGTTAGATTGTTCAATTCAAATGTTTATTGCTCAACACAGTACATAATCATTACATTTCCAGATGTCAAGTGAATGCGCAGTCCACTGTGTTGTACCAATTCAGGCATGCAACACTTTTCATACAATTTAATAAATACCAAAAATTCAAGGTGCAATGTTCAAGTCCATAAATGCCGATCATCATTAGAAAAATTGTAGGTCACTTATGACTATGACCTCTACTAAGTTATCATCGCATCTGCGCCAAATTGCTTTACGTTCCAACGCGTACCAGATGGTCAGTCACTATAATACACTACCGGGAACATATTAAGCTAGAAACACAGACATCTATATGAACAAGAAACAGCTTAGAATAAAGACATACACGACAATGTATCATGTCCATAAAAACAGACGACACGACATAACTCGTGCTCTCGAGAATTGCAGCAAACGATATTATGTGCTATTTGCAAATACTGTAGTGTAGAATCTACTAGGAGAACATGGCTGCATGAGTGGTGTGCTGGACAGTTTACGAGTTAAGGTTGTCGTATATGCAGAAATGGCGTCTCCCATAGATGGGACATTGATCTTTAAGGTAGAGGCTCCAATGGTAAGATATTGCATGCTGTGGTACCAGGAGAATATGACTGACATTAAGATTAACGTATATACAGAATATACTATAGCATCAGACGTAGAAATATGCATGGGAAATGGTGTCTCCCATAGAACAGACATTGACCTTTTAGGTAGACGTAATCGTAGACTCCATTTTTAAGATATTGCATATAGTGTAGTACTAAGAGAACATGACTGCAAAAGTGTTATTGTGGACTGTTAGTGGTGTTTAAATGTAATAAGGGTAAATACTATAGCGTCAAACGTAGATAGATACATGAGGAATGGCGACCTACAAAGATCGGACAATTATCTTTAAGGTTTGTAATAAACGTAGAGAATCGGATATTATAAGATATTGTTATGTTATTAGTGTTATGGTGGTCAGTTTACCGTAGATAACAAATGAAAGAAATCATAAATTTTACTTGACTCACAAATTAAAGATGCAAGGGTCGAAGTGTTTTAGAAGAATCGGCTGATGAAAACGAGGATATGATTGAGTTCAATCTAGTCTCCAACTTCCAAAATATTTAGCAAACTAGTTCATTATTATTATTATAATGTTGCATCTGTTACCATGTTGATGAATATTTGTTTTTGTATTTATCAACCTTAACTGGCATCAAGCAATAAAATTTAATTTTGAAGAAAGTGAGTTTTGGCGGTGGAACCAATGTGCTGATACCACCACCAATGTCACAAACTGAACGCATTAAGTCCTGGTGCAAGTATTCTAGTCTTCTTCAAGAATTTTCTATTAGCCTGGTCAATATGCCATTTTATAAAATAAAAGACAAAATAATTCCCAGTAAAGGTTGGCAAAAGTCGCAAAGAGCTGCAAAGAGACATTTAAATGTTAAAACTTGAAGCGAACTCATTTTGCATGCAGACCGTTCAATGCAAGGGACGATAATGATGCTTCACGTTGTTCTAGGTATACAGAATATACCCGATTTTAGACTTGCAGTTTTGTTGAAATGATAGAGGATTTTAAAATGTTGATGTTGCTTTTGGGAATTTTAAATAATTTAGCTGGAGCTTGAGTGACAGATGATATGAATGAAATTATAGGTAAGTACTGTGAAAGCTGGCAAAAATTATTGGGCGAGAAAAAATAATGAATAACATGATGGAGTAAAATATACACTAAGTGATTAAGTCAAAGAATAGAACGATAACTGTGCGATCAATAAGGAATTTGTTTAAAATATCACTAAAGAAATACAGATTGTTCAAGTAAAGCAGACTGACCATAAATTAAGACCCAGTTTAATTAAATTAAATAGAAAGTATTTTATTAATGTTCTTAAAACAATAATGTATCTCGCAACGGTGTTTCGAGAAGGAACGTTAATAAGCATATAATCAAATCATTCCAGACGATCTGATACACATTACTGTCTGCACCCATTGTTAAAGTTTACCCTTGACAATTGCCGAACAATAAGATCACTCTTGCGTTGCGTCATTTTTCTTAGTTTGGCTGCGAATTTGGCAACTTCTGTTTTAATTGAATACGGTACTGACTTTGAAATTATAATTAATTGGAGTATGATGAAAAAAATAGCTGTTGTATCTAACTAATGCATGTATTTATGATTTTTGCTTTGTCTGTAGTCTCGTTTTAAAACTATCTCAAATGCCGCTCGATTCTGTCGAAGTGAAGGCTTGGGTGAAGTGATCACGAAGTGAGCTGACATTCCATCTTGATTACATGGATTGACAGCTCACTTCGTGACCAATTCACTCAAGCCTTTACTTCGACATGTTTATAGAATCGACCGGAAATCATGACTAAGTGTCGGTCGTTCGAATTAATTTTTTTCAAACCGTTTGGTATAATAATTGAAGTAATTATACAACATATTTGTCATTACTTCATACTATTGCAGGTGGTACGATCGATGGTTAGTATGAACCTAGCTTTACAAGCATCAATGAATTGCTTGAATTTGAGCGACGCAAATCCAAACATGAATTTTGAAATGGAAAAAGTGAAAAGAATATATACGGGTACCAATCTTGAAGGAATAAAGCGAAAGCGTGCACAACATCGATTCCATCAGTTAAGAATGATGTCAAATGCGAGTCTATGAATAATAAAATTGGTGCACAAATAACACCTCTAATAAGACAACATAACAATACAGTGAACAAAAACAACATCAAAGAACGAAGGAAACAGAATCATAGAGAAACAGGTATTCCATTAGATACAACCAGATGCATCGTACGTGACCCCACTCCAATCTCAAGCTGAAATATTGAAGTCGCACGACCGACGACTTTCAAAGACAAAAGACTTTTACTGCCATCGAGGCGTTGGCACCGACTTTAATCCGGACAAGTGGTTTTTTAGGAGTTGAAGATGAGGATTGCACACAAATGGAGGATGGCGTTTCTTTTGATAGGTTTGCAGTAAATGGAAGATTTTGAGTGACACAATGGTTATGGAACATTTAGCTTGGAAGATCATGCCAGATTTAAGTTTAGTTTTGGGAAGTTTGATATAATCGTTTCTTTGCTCAAAATGCTAGTGTCTTTACATGCTCATAAGCTTGAAAAGAAAATTGCAAAACTCGAAAAAGAATAGTTCGTTCCAAAACAAAACAGTTTTGTTGCGAGTGTGATAAGCATGTCTAAAGACGGGTTTGACTACCTGTTCTGTTTTCGGGGGAAACCATAAAATAGCGCCTCGACTTTTGGGTAAAGATTTTATTCTATTTCTCTACAAAACTTCTTGAACCCACTTAAGAGCACTCCGGAACCCCTCTATTTAACACTCAAATTGTACCTATATGAATAGCAACGAGTACGACTACAAATTTTTTGTATCATTCATCACACCATAAAACCAGTTAATTAACACAAATCCTATTTTAAGCCCAGATTCAGAATAAAATCTCTACGCACAGTTTACAAATACAAGTACCCGAGGAATCCTGGTTAAAGGCAAGGAGTGGGTGGCGTCTATTTATATCTAGACCGAAACGACTTGAACAAGAAAACACAGACATTAAGCTAGGATGAAACTCACACAAGACCTCTGTAATTCGAGATAAGTCAGTTTTATTGGCTCAACTTCAAGTCGACAAGGTGGCATGTTCAACCAAGGATATTGTATGCTCAAATGCAGTTTAGAAAATATTGATGATTTCATTTCGTGTTGTTTGAAAGTTAAAGATAAAAGATTTGATTTTGTTTCGTTCATCGTCGAGGCCAAATGGCCAATAAGGTTCCCAAAGTTTATCATGATCAGTCTTTTGAAGATTTTTATCACCATAAGAGGATCCAGTTAATGGGTTGTGGAGGCAGCCGCTCTTCTTAACATACTGGTATTTAGCTGAATCCGGTTTGACTGGAAGCCGACCCCAATATAGTTGGGAAAAGGCTGGGCAGATGATCGAGAGAATTCAGTTTGGGTACCATTTCTAAACTCGACGCCATCGTTCGTAGATCGGCCGAAAGTCTGGAGTGGCGACCGCGTGTCGGAAGATGCAGCGTTGGAAGGTGGACCGATGACCTGGTGATGGATCCGAGACGCGCAGGACCGATTGTTGTGGTGACACTTGGGGGAGGCCTATGTCAAGCAGTAGACGTCTTTCGGCTGATATGATGACTCTCTCCCATTCGAAACCCAGCTAACCTGGCAACACGATATCCTTTTGCAAGACTGTCGTCAGATTTCTTTAGCTACTCGTTCATTGAAAACAAACTCATGATTCGTGCAACCGAACCTCGTAACAATAGATATTAGATAAGAAACTCGAACACACCCAGTTTATTACCTTCGCAAGGTTAGAACACTTCCGCTGTAAACAATTTGTAAGTTGTTTGCTTTCTGCACTAGACGCGTGTATTTCCTTCGTAACAATGTTGTTGCCGATCATAAAAAGTTGGACTTCAATAAATAATCCAGGGCTTAGAACCCTGGTGCAAGCGTTTAGCCTGGTTGCTTTTGTGTTGGTTTAAGATTAGTCTCTCTCGGCTAATCTTGTTTGTTTTTCGGTAGTATCTAATACGATGTGTATTCTGCTGTCTAGTGGTTTATAAAATAGTGTTGCAGTTATAAGAATTGTGGGAAAGCAATGAGAGATCAATATTCACCTTCCTCAGTATCGATTTCACAAAAGCATTTGTTAATGCTGTATTGTTACTTAGATTTCGATCGTGTTACCAACTTGGAATAAAACATCTTCGAAGGGGCTTCCCAACCTCTCCTCCAAAATCCTTAATCCTTAGTATTTTAGAATTGTCTTCCTACAACTCTACAAAAATTGTTTTATTACTGCCATTAGCCCCATTCTTCCACCATAACTCATAACACAAGAAATATTTTAATGTACACGAAAAGCTACATCCAACGCAATAATCCTTTAATTAGACTTACAGAAGCCACACCACCCACCACATCGCACTCCACTTTCAATTCTACTCTTTCCACAATAAGGTTGGTAATTCCTCAGCAGGATGAATGCAATTTCGCCCGCTAGGCGGCGCCACGTTCTCACGAATGCATTCTGATATTGAAGCTGGGACGTGATCGCAATAAAGTAGATGCTTCCCATAACTCGGAGGATTTGTTTTTGCTTTGTTTTTTGTCTGATTTAAATTGAAAATGGTGGCGACTGACTGGAAGAAGTTATCAGGTAAATAAGGGATAAGCTTAAGTCTAGCCTCGATGGCAATAAGACTGGCAAATCTTTTCATTACAGGAGCTAAAGGCCGACTATTTTCATATAGCCGCACCAATATGAGAGAAGGAATGATCATCATTCTTCCCATGATATTATAGAAATGTCATAACCAAATTATCTTTATTTCTCTTTGTAATTCTTTTCAGGGTGTTTGGGGAAAACCTATGTTCGTAGTTTCCTTTTCGTGATCAAATCAGGAATGAAGATATTCGTAGGAGAACTAAGGTTACCGACATAGCCCGAAAATCGCCGATCATAAGTGTCAGTGGGCAGGGCACATTGCTCGAAGAGTAGGTCAGACTTCTATCAAAGGAGATTGGAAGAAGAAAACGTGATATGATAAATTATATATATAATTATATCATTTTTTTGTAACTACCTTAAACATAACACTTACTCGTCAATCATTTTGGTATTTTAAGCTAGATAAGGCCGGTGTTTCCTAGCTGACTACCCTGAGAAGAAACACCGAAACAAACTCAAAGATCATAGAGTCCTTTAAAGTTAATACAATCCGTACCGGTCAAATCATATGAGAACATGTAGGTTAATGTCTGAGGTGACCTTTTGAGGAAAGTACCACACTGATTTGAGTGGACCTGCCCAGACAGTGTAAGCGTTTGTCAGTTATCGCGTTGCACGAACTTAGAACTTTAAGGAGCTCAACGATTAGACGAACAATACCAAAGTGCCGCATATATAACTCAAACTGCTAGACTAACATGAAATGAACCACTAGCACGTAGTGCATCGACCCCAAGTATTACAGGACTGTGGCAGGAAGACGATAATGATACAATTCAAAGAGAAATAATAGAAATACGAGATGAAATAGAAGAATATGAATAGTAACCAGAATGTGTTTCATTAATATTTCACATCCAAAAAGACAATTTAGTTTCCCGCTGCAGCATTAATAACAGCAAAACAGTGTGCAGTGCGCTGAAAGTTTTTAATACGATTTTACGAGAGCCCAACGATGCGTCGTAAAAATCCCGTGTAACGTTGTTGGTAAACTGGCAAAGTTTTCACGGCACGATGCAGGATTTAGTTATGCTGTGGCGCTGGCATTAATTGCTTTAAATAGAGGATGATATTTTTGCTGGTAAAAGGGGAATATAGTTGTAATTGATTTAGTTTTTGGGGTTCTGTTTTTGAAATTGTTTTTAGCAAGACAAAATGTTAACACAGGGTTAATTTTTCAAGTGGCCGTGGATGACCAAACACGATAGTATGTTGTAACACTCAAATGACTCACAGACTCGAATTTGTTGGACACAAAAACTGCACTATGGGTCGTTCACATTAAAAGAAACATAATGTTGTTACTTGGAGTCCTCCGTGCCTTGGAAAGCACGTTAAGCCGTTGGTCCCGGCTGTTATTTGTAGATCTTTGGCAGTCGTTACGGATAGTCAGAAGCCAGAAAATCTGACACCAGTCTTACCAAGGAGTACCGTGTTACCCAGTTAATGGGTTGTGGAGGTCTGGTAGGCAACCGCTCCATGTAAAATACTAGTATGCAGCTGAATCCGGTTTGACTGGAAGCCGACCCCAATATAATTGGGAAAAGGCTAGGCAGATGATGATGAATGTTGTTACTTGGAGACAGAAAATAAGAAATATCACTAGATCATATCCTGCCTCGTCTAAAACTTACTTTAGTTCAATGACCATTTCAAAGATTACTACTTAATTAAAAAAATAATTCTTCTTTATTTTACACATAAACCATACAAACATAAGCATGATAGGACAGTTTATATGTATATGTCACCGGAAAATTGCAAACCCCGTAAGATTGTAAAACTATCTCGTGAAATTGTAAACTATTTTTTCTTACTAAAACATGAATATTTTGGTAACTAATTGGATGGGATTTATTGGGTACAAACCAATGTTGTCATAATATATCGAGAAATTGTAATATAATAAAAATGTATTACAATCTTACGGAGTCTGCAATTTTCCGGTGACATATACAAAGGCGGGCTGACCCAGAATTAGATTTTCTAACAGTAAACTTCAGTGCGATAGAAATCAAAGACATTTTATCCTTACAAGCTTACAGCAATCATTAATATTTTCAGGCACAGCTGGTCATAAAACAGTTTAAAAGTGCACCACATGTTAACCTTTTTTTTACGTGGGAAAATCCTCATGGATGTCCTCCGCTCTCAGGCGGGCAGAGGTGTCTGTCAGACTCTTACAGACTAAAACCACCCCGGTGTTCCATCTCCCACCTACGCCGGGGATCGCGGGAGCGGATGCGACTTCTGTAATCCCCGGCTGACCACATGTAAACCTAACCTAAAATAGATTGGACAAGTGTAATCGCTGTTAGCTTATAACTTGATCGTTTTACTGCAGCTTTATTATCAACGTTGACAACGGATGTTTTCTCTGCCTTGCGAGCTGCTACGAGTATGTCCATAAAACTAGCGTTTTTTAACCAAATGCCAAATCTTTTTCTTTTCTGTCTAGTTTATAAAAAATAGCTTTTGCCCGCGACTTCGTACGCGCATATCCCATTGCCCCGGTTCCCGTAGGAATTTTGAGACGAATTATACACCTAAATCTTCCTCATGAATAACCCCATTCATTGGAGGAAACCGCATGAAAATCCGTTCAGTAGTTTTTGAATTATCGCGTCGAGACGCGACGAGGGACTTTGTTTTATAATATGTAATGATCAATAATTTTCAAGTATTTAACATGTTCTTCTGTATCATCTGTATCCACAACATGCAAAGAAGAAATTCTTTCTTTCTTTCATTTCTTTTCTTCAATTGTTCTCTGTTCCTCTATATCGGGTACGAAAATTACTTATACGGGTCATACACGTTCAAGTAATTTGATCAAACAGACTGGTTCAAACAGTGTTATCAAATTGACATGAATGTCTATGGGAAAATTTGATCAAAAGTTAATTGTCAAATGGCATGAAGTAATATGAAATATCGTGTTCCCATTGGATCAAACAGTTTGAACCAGCCTGTTTAAACAAATTATTAAAAAGTTTATGGCGTTGGTCCCGGTTATCATTTGTACATCTTTGGCAGTCGTTACGGATAGTCAGAAGCCAGAAAATCTGACACCAGTCTTACCAAGGAGTACCGTGTTACCCAGTTAATGGGTTGTGGAGGTCTGGAAGGCAGCCGCTCCACGTAAAATACTGGTATTCAGCTGAATCCGATTTAGTTGGAAGTAGACCTCAATATAATTGGGAAAAGGCTAGGCAGATGATGATTTAAACGTTTATGGCCCGCATAAACTCCTATGCTGACATTCAATTAAAAAAATAGTTTTTTTGTTCAGAAAACTGTACTATATCAATGTTTGCTCTATTCCTAGATCAGCACCGTTTACTTTAACAAAAAATACTAAAATAGGTACTAACAAGTTTCAGCTAAAAAGCTGGTTCTACAGAAATCTTAAGACATTCGTTTTCAGTATTTTCAGTGCATAGAAACAGCCGCAGTGCAGCGTTATTATCTTTCAGAACGGATGTTGCTCCGTTCGCTAGTTGCGTGTACTGTGGAGCCATAAAACTGGCGACTTCAAAGGAACGTGCAGTTGGGAATTATTTATGTGCTATGAAAGCTTTATTTGCATATGTGTCCCTGATAAGCAAATTAAGATATGAATTCCTAAGTATGTGTTTATTGATTACTTTTTACACCATCAATTTCACAATCATGTGGACTAATAAATCAATTTCGAAGTAAGTCAAAGTCAAAGTCAAAGTCAAAACGTTTATTTCAATTAGGCCATTAAACGGCACTTTTGAACGTCATCGTTTACAGTTCAGTAAAATAATAATGTTACATTAATAAAGTGACTCTACTGTCCATTCGGAAAGGTAGATTCTTATGGAGAAGAACGGACAAGAAACTCCATAGTTACTCTTTTCAAATAATGATTTTACAAAATTTGGTATACAAAAATTAATTTAATATTATGTGAGGACGATGCACCCAGAGTATGCTACTTAAAGAACAAAGTATCACCAGCAGAGGTAAACTTATTAATTAAGTATTATGAATATAAGAGAAAAAACAACTGTTCCTCCTGACAAACTGTGTCTCCTAACGTAATACCATTGTTTCCATTAAAAATACTGACACGCCATTTTTATTTATGAAATTTTATTTAAAACTACATAACGAATTTAAAACTTTATTAAAAAAAATGTTTTTAAGGTTCTACATTTATTTTAATTTCTATTTTTTAATTTATTTTATTTAATTATTTTTTTGTCAGGCAACAAAGAGTTTTCCTGTTGAAATCCATTTTAACTAGGTATGGTAAGAAAAACTTCTAATCAAAATAAAAGAATAGTTAATTCTCGTTTAAGCGGTAACTCGTTAAATAACGCTTAGGATTAATTTTATAAAGAACGAAAAAGAGTTTATCTGCGCTAAGCTTGACCATATCAAAAAAAATACAATATTACAAAAGTTGGGAAGATATGCGTCACATTCACGCAAAACGGCCATCGCTCAGCATAATGCTGGGACTGGTGTGCGAGACAGAGCCACAGCGCTGGTTCTTGGTTTTTTATAAATGTATTTTTTTATTTTTTATTTAATATGGGTTTGCTCTTGACTCTAGTCTAGGTCATAGATGACAAAGACAAAATTGACGATGGAGCGAGCTTACCCAGAAGAAGCCTGTTCACTCTAATTTCGAAGAGATTTTATGTAAACTATCTGATTTGAGCACTACAATTCATCGATTGGATAATCGCTGTCAGTTTATGGCTTGCGCCACACTGCAGCACTATTATCTACATTGGGAGCGGATGTTGCTCCGTTCGCTGGTTGCGTGTGCATCGTGGGGCCGCTAGACAAGCGGTTTGTACAAACAAAATATAATTGGAACAAAATGTCTGCTTGATTAATTTATTGAGTGGAATTGCTCGCTGTTTTGTTGTCATGTGAACGATGTTTATTGCTTTGACTGAAGTAGGTAAGCGCTGCTTGAACATAATATTGGGTGAGCCGGTATTAAATGAAAAAAAAATCGACAAATTACAGTAGCAAGAGCTGCTTGCAGTCTTTATTGCTAGACTAAAAAATATTTTTTATGAATTTGAAGCATGTTATTGAATTAGGTTGGTAGTAATTCATTTCTAGCAAAATATTACATGAAAATAATTTGAAATTGACATACACAAAAATATAGGTACAATTAACCATTTTTTTAGTCTTGCTTAGTTTTTAAAATTTTATGTAGCAAGTTTTCACAAATGCATCTCTTTGCATATCTTATTGTCTGTTTCGAGGGTTTGGCTCTGTACGCTGATGTACAGGACTCGGCCTAGTTCGGCTACAGATGCTAACACGTTTTTTTATACTTATGTACTAGCCTATAATTCTGTGCGTCCTGTGAAAACTGTTACATCTCGAAAATGTCAACTTTACAATATAGTAGTTTTTGTGTGTAAAAAATTATAAAATTTTGTTAGGATAATTATTTTACAAAAATAGTGATACAATTTGTATTAGTGTCGTATTGTTTACAATCTATTAAGTTCCTGCTCAAAAGGCGTCAATACAGGAAGAGATATTTAAAAAAAGCTATTTGTTGTATCAAAACACACCAAATGAATGATCGTGTATAATGATTCTAAATGAGTTGTATCGCTTTACACTTTGTGTGAAGCTTTGGTGAAAGGTGATATTGTTGCATTGTCAGGTAGTTTTATACGAAACTAAATCAACTCCTGTTCAAAGCTGTCAAACAAACGAGTAATATTTTTCAGTCGGCAGAAGCACTGTAAACACAAAACTCGTAAAATTTGTTGTTTTTGTTATTTATATCATTTTACACGAGAATAATGGTCGTGTTATTATGTGTTTTTTGATATAAGTTAACTTATATCTCAACTCAATTTTGTGTAATATGATACAAGAAACAGTTTAATGACAAAAGGCATAAAATAAGGTAATAAAAAGAAAAAAAATGCATTTACCTTTATTTATTTTTAATGATATTAAGTAAGTAATACTTAATTGAAAATTAAATTATTTTAATTTAGCTCAATCTTAGTTAAACTTTAATTTTGTAATGACCATATTCAATAGGTATTAAAAAAGGAAAGAACGAAATCAACGACATAAATCAACAAAATAACTTTAACGAATAATAGGTAATTTTTCATACAGGAAGTACTTAAACAAAAATCAAATTCTCGGTATTCTTTGTGTAACTATACATAAATTAAAACAAATTTCAAACATGCTCATGCTTTAGCATGCTCTCTTCTCTTTTTTGGATAAATTTTAGCAACCTTCTTTTTGCCAATAATTATAAAATTACCGATATAATTTGCTCTTTTTTCATATGAGCCTAAGTGCCAGTATTCTGTAAAAACATTTTCCAATACCTGCTTTGGGATTTTTTCCTTACATTTTGCTCTACAGTCCGGTAACTCTTTTAATTCTTTACGTTTCTTTAATTTACCAGTCTTTGTAAAATACTCTTCTCCCTTGTTTCTAGAGATATTTCGTGCAATTCTTTCACATCTACGTTCTTTTTTAGCATCTCTTTTCTTCCTCTTACGGCCGTCCCTAGTCACGGTTTTGTTATCCCAAAATGAATAAGATGGTACCGCATTATTGCACTGATTTGGTTCTTCAGATAAGTTGTGTAACTCATCACTAATATTTTGCTCGGGTAAAGTATTGCATTCGTTATTTCCTTCTTCAGAATAACATGAATTGCGTGAATAAGTCGGTGCTATATCATTGCATAGGTTTGGTTCTTCAGGCAAGTTATTTAGATTAATATTCCTATTTTCTTCGGTTAAAGTATCACAATTTTTATTATCTTTGCTACAGGTACTACTGCATGAACTGTCAGAAGTTGAAATTCTTATATGTGGTTTTCCTGTAAATCGCAATACAGATCCATTTATAGAATCATAAGAACTGTCACTGCTATATTCATCAGAACCAGGTATATAATCATCACTACTCGAAGAACCGAAATCACCATCAGGAGATGAACCATTATCCTCGTCGACGCATATTTCTTTGACTAACATGTTATTTTTAGAAGGACTCTGCTCTAATAATATTTCCTTGCTATTCGACTTAATACAGTTATATTTATTATTTTGACAGGAAGAAGAAGAAATGTTTTCATCCATGAAAACATCATCTTTTTCATTCTCATTATTTATGTTTAACATGTCTAACATGCGTTTTGCACGGCAAGAACGAAGCTGCAACAATGATATTTTACATTGTAGATCATCATAAAACATAATATAAATAACGTCCCCCGCGCCCCGCGCAACACCCGCGTTCTGCAGATGTATTACTTTGCACATATTTTGGATCAAAACCGTTCTAATTTTCTCGTGATTAGTGATATAACTTTACTTGAATCACTTTACACAGACAATATTAGTTTTCTATGTTTGTGAGCAATAATACAACTTTAGCTGTACCGATGCAATGTACGAATTTACTTAGTGTCAATTGATATAACTAAACATGTATCAGGTGACACCTTATTAGAACGTAATAAATACATGTGAATAATGATATGACTTGAGATACATCTTAAAACACAATTATTTATTTCATAACTTGAATATTGTGAACGATACATGTCAATATGTATTTATTTACACAAAAATATTTACCAAAACACGCCATTTCGTCTTAGATGTACCATACGATCTCGAAAACTAATAGACGTATCAAAATGTTAATTAGACAGAAAAATAGAGCATTTTTGCTGATGAAGGTGCAACAATAATATCACTTTCGATATAAGTTGACTTATATCACTTTTCACAGGACGCACAGAATTATATGTAATATGTTGTTTGTTTGTTGTAATGGTTATTAAGATTATTTGTAAATATGTGAGTACCATTTACCTAATTTTTCTTAGAAAATGAATAAGTTAACCTCTGCTGGTAATACTTTGTTCCTATAAGTAGCATACTCTGGGTGTATCGTCCTCACATAATATTAAATTAATTTTTGTATACCAAATTTTGTAAATCATTATTTGAAAAGAGTAACTATGGAGTTTCTTGTCCGTTCTTCTCCATAAGAATCTACCTTTCCGAATGGACAGTAGAGTCACTTTATTAATGTAATATTATTATTTTACTGAACTGTAAATGCTGACGTTCAAAAGTGCCGTTTAATGGCCTAATTGAAATAAACGTTTTGACTTTGACTTTGGTGAAATAAATTATTTTATTTATTATTATTATTTATTTATAAGGTTTTTCGCACTTTCTATACACACTAACGTTTTGATTTTTTTAAATAGGACACTCCTTGTCGCTGAATAAATAACAGGAAAAAATTACTTGTAATTTAGGTACAAATCAGCCTAACCCTTTGGGAAATTTTGATGTGGTGCCCGTCATGTTTTATTTAAAGGTTTTAGCATTATTGATGTGTATTTCTATGACTAACAACAAAAAAACGAGTGGAACTCGTGCGCCGAGGGTTCCGTACCGTACTACCTATTATATCGCTATAATAAAATTGGTATCATTTTTATTAGTGGCAGGCGTCAACTACATGTATTTGGGGGACACCATATAATTTTAAACTTTTTTTATTTTTTGGAGACCTTTATTTGTGCTGTAAGATCTTGCTTTTTGCCAAATTTCGTGATTCTAGGTCAACGGGAACTACCATTTATAGGTTTTCGACCCAAAACCTATAGGGTACTACCGGTTGACCTATACTTTCAATTTCGGTTAAAAGCAAGGTCTTACAGCACAAGTAAAGGGAAAATTCCGAAAAATAAAAAAAGTTGAACATTAAGCTAAATTTTGGTACTTACAAGTATTCGCAAAAATCAAAATTTGCCCATATCATATTTTTTTATCGTGTTGACTCAGGACCTTGATTTGTACACCTAATAGGGACTATAAACCTCAGTATCTGGTATAAATTTCAACTTGCTAGGTCCACCCGTTCCTGAGCAAATCGGTGGGGACACACGGACAGACAGATGGACAAGAGAGTGATCTTATAAGGGTTCCTTTTTTACTTTTTGAGGTACGGAACCCTAAAAATCCAATTTAAACCGGCACTAAATCTTCCCCAACAAACGTACCAATGAAAAACCAGAGCATACTTTCGTCACAAAAACATTCGTCCGAAAAACATGTGACGCCCTAGTCCTATTCTACAGTATCACAGCTCAGCCCAGCCCCGAATGCACTGGATCGATGCAGCGACTGCGCACTGCGCGGGTCGATGCACCCGTGCTCTGACGTAACAACGCACGTCACTACACAGTTACGACAGAAATACCACTTGAAAACATGTGAAGCTGTGATTGATTTTGGTAGTAATGAAGCGGATGTATTGCTTTTAAGTCCATACCATACCTTACCATATTTTTTTAGTAATATTTTTTTATTAAGTATTATTATTAAAATTAATAGCTTTCTGCACTCCTTCTCCATTTATAAACTTTAACTGTGCCAAATTTCATACTCCTCTGTCCGTGTCATTTTAGTTCAAAGGGCTAGAAAGTTTTTGCTTTACTGAATATATTAGACTTGGTGAGTTTATTTAAACCTGAGACAGGACAAGACTAGATACAGTGAGATTAGTAATTGAGTGCGTTCCTTCAAATGGAATGTTCTAGAGCTAATATACAATTTAATTTAATTTGGGCTTGAACCCCGGTAACTTGGGTGACATTGGGTTGTTTTCAAGTAATTTTATGTTCATATTTTCTGTTTTTTTTTCCTTCTAATATTTTCGAAATAAATAAAGAAAAGGATTCATTATTTCAAAAAGTATGTTTTTTATGCATGGTATTTCTTACAATTCACAATTTTTGGTCGTGAGTTAGAAAACTAAAAAAGCGCTTATAATACTTTCTCAAAAAAAAAGACTATTTGGGGCTATGTTTGGGGTCAAAATCGTTGCAAAATGACTCAAGAACATTATATTCGAAGAAACACACTTAATTATAAATTACCATGTAGAATGACGTTGTATAAGGGTAGAGGATACGCTATCGCCCGCGGCTCCGCCCGTGTTAATGTCGAAAATTATTCCAAGGGAACATACTCTCGGGATGAAAAGTATCCCAAGTGTTATTCCAGACTATAATCTACCTCTGTGGCATATTTCATCACGATCCGTTCAGCCGTACTGACGTGAAGGAGTAAAAAAACATCCGTACATACAAACTTTCGCGTTTAAAATATTAAGTAAGAAAGCAAGAATAGTACGGATATTATCGAAGTTACAGACTTTATTTTTATTCTAGTGGATTTTAAATACATTTGATGCTAGTTGAAATTACAAAATGATGTTAAGCTTGAAAACAAATCTTCTTTTACCCAAAATGAAAAGATACTTGGTCTAGAAGCTTTTGATAGACGCAAATACTGACCTTGATTTGTTCAAGAAAGGATGCTTCGGTGCACAGAAAGTGACGCATCAATTGAATGATTATCAGTAAAAAACATTGTTTACCTGAACATTGTTACTGTAGAGATAGGTGTGAAACTAGAATGATGTACGAGCAGCGATGTCACAATGAAGTGTTAAATGATTGATCATTCGCCTGGACTGACCGATCGTATAACACATGGAATCACTCACTCCCCGTGCAGTTTCAAGCTAGACTATAGTACAGCTACATAATTGCATAAGTGACCAGTTGAGTGTGTTGTAGGATTTCAAAAGTTTTGTGCGTATGGGACGCACAAATACTTTTTCAGAATTCTTTCATTACTCGTATAAGTTTAGTCAAGACAATCAGTCTTGACTAAACTTAGGTTTCTTCTAGGCAAGCGTGCTCCATTCTCCACAGCATCGCTTCTCATTTGTTTTTTTTATCTCTATATTTGTTTTGGAGCGTTTATCTACACAGATATGCCAACCCCATCGTATCCTTTAACACTTATAATTATCACATATATTATACTAAACATTTAAACAATGTATAGAACACTTTGTGATAAAGATGGAAGTCACAGAGGACTATTATTAGACGACATAACTTTTTGCCACCTTCTGAAGTTGGTTGAGATAAAATTGATTGGATTAATCTCACGTTAAGCTTGTGTAAATCTAACTCCCTCAAAAATTACTCTCTCTCGTGCCGATTGTGACCAAACGAGACATAACATAACAAATTTTTCATACATATACAAGTTCAGAACTTCAGAGCTAAGCGAGTAGAAACACCACCCGGCGCTCCATAACTAACATAATAGACGGTGGGGAAACAATAGCCAGGCTAAAGTGGGAGTGGGCTGGCCACGTCGCTCAAATACATCTGGAGAGGTGGGCAAAGATCTTCCTCACTGGACGCCTGAGGAAGGACGTCGTCATCGAGGTCCACCGCGGCGAAGGTGGTGTGACGATCTCATCGGGTTTGCAGGGCAGACTTAGCTAGAGACCGCTCAATACTCAATAGGAGAAAAGGGAGGCTTTTGCCCAACAGTGGGACACAAATGTAGGCCAACAAAAAAACAAGTCCTCAGGGAACTCACTGATTGCACACATTTAAGTTAGCCTGTTGATTGCCCTAATCAGTAATAGTTATAAGTGGTACTTCTGTATCTATTTCTGTGTGCAGTTTCATTGGCCGAATGTTGAGCTAGGATGTGAATGAGGAATGTCTGATTGTTCTCTCACTCTGATGGAGTTATTACTACTTTAATGGGTTAGCTCAAATCTGTATGCAGTTGTGTTATTCTATTTTTGGTGTGTATTCTTGAGGGAATCGGACGTAAGTAAATCAGATTTGGCTGAGGTTTATATTATTTTCATAATTTCGATATTTTTATCAAGATTTTTGAGATTATTACTTCATCGAATGGATAATCTTCAACTGAACTCAACTTTTGCGATAGTGGAAGAAATACTTTTATAAGGCCAAAAAGAAGAAAAAATCGATCGATTAAAATTGGCCTAAATTAGTGGAGATTTCATTTAATTCTGCGGTTTTACGTACAACAAAAGGCCAGCGCTGCATTTCATGTTTTTCTCTACCAGCCATTATTCCAGATTCATTTCCAAGTTATGCTAAAATTCGATAATATGAAACCTTAGATTATAAATATCCATATACCACTTCGTGTTGTGACAAGCGTCATAAAAATGGCTCAGCAGCGGAGCGTTTCTAAAACTGCGCGCGTCAAAAGAACTGTCAGCGGTTTGAGGAAAATTTATTTTTGCATTGCATTTGAAATATGTATTTAGTCACATTTTAAGGTGACACTATCTAACTAAAAATTTTCTTAAAAAACTATGATTAATACCCCATGATTTCATTTAAATTCTATTCTATCTATGAATTGATTCGTGGCTATTCGGCCATTGTAAAAAGCCCCATCCTCCTCTTCCTTGTAGCCTAAAATATTTATTTCTGACTAACCTTCTATTATCCAGGTAACTGTCGTACTCATCCGGCGTGTTCTTCTCGTCGTGCATGTCGTAGAGATCGCTGTAGATCGCAGACTCCATCCGGGACGGGTCCATGTGGTAGTTGGGGTTCTCATACGAGAGGAGACCATTCTCTGTGGACAAAGGAGACGAGGTTAGTCTATGGGCAGAGTTATTGATCCAGGATGAAACTATCAATTTGTTTTTTCCCAAATATATTGGGGCTGTTTGGATACAGTTGAGTACCAGTATTTTCATGAAACTGCTGCCTACTAGACCTTCACAAACCAGCAACTGGGTATTACGGTACCCTTTGCAAGACTGGTGTCAGAGTATCTGGCTTCTGAATATCCGAAGGTTGAAACCTCCTTAAATGACGCTTGGTTTGGAAGGTTTATGTGTTACGGAAGTTCTTCCACAGTGTGGATTAATGCCCCGAAGAAGGTTGCGAACTCGCTGGACGTGCTATAGTTATAAATGATTTTGAACCGTTTGTAAGTTGATAAGTCGATTCCAGGGAGCCGTCAATAAAATATCCAGTAGGTATATGACATCATCATAAAGTCAGTGTTTACAAAATGACACTTACTCCTTCGCTTTACTGATTGTTTTAAATAATATCTCTTCTTTTCCCAATTTGTGAAGTTATGCCACTCAATAATAACAGCCGCACTGGTCGATCTTCAAGGTTAAGCTACGCTTGCCAAGGTTGGTCTGTGGATGGGTTCGAGGCACGGAGGAAACTCGGTATGTTAAGATGGTCCTTAACATATCGAGTTTCCTCCGTGCCTCGGAAAGCACGTTAAGCCGTTGGTCCCGGCTGTCATTTGTAGATCTTTGGCAGTCACTACGGATTGTCAGAAGCCAGTAAATCTGACTCCAGTCTTGCCAAGAACTACCGTGTTACCCAGTTAATGGGTTATAGAGGTCTGGTAGGCAGCCGCTCCACGTAAAATACTGGTATTCAGCTGAATCCGGTTTGACTGGAAGCCGACCCCAATATTGTTAGGAAAAGGCTAGGCAGATGACGCCACTCAATTCTCAATAATATTTACTCACAGTTAATCAACCAAAAACGCAATCTATTGGAAACTTTTTCGTAGAAAATTCACTCAACGACCAATACTGTTTTCTTTTAAAAATCTTTGTCCTCCGATCGAAAGATCTTCTATCAGCCATTATAATACGTTGACTGTCTAGCTTGTGCAGCTTTATTTTGAAGATAAGCTATTTAGTTAAGCTGCCTCAGACATCTGAAGTCGTTTAGAAAATAAAACGACAATGCACGGAGATTATCTCAGTAATATGATTGGGTGTTTGCGATAGATTGCTTAGGACTTAGGAATTTTGTTATAAATATAATGTTCTGTTATTGTATAGAGCAGATTTAGGTAAAATATAGTGAATAAAAAAATCCTGGTTTGTTAGAATAGATAATATCTTTGTAGCGGGATCAATAAACCACGTGTAAAACAAAAGAAGCGAAATTGGTACGGCAACAAAAAAACCGCAACGCCATCTATCCTGTCAGCGACGAACTACCAACGAAATCCTGCATCGCGCAAGCGAAGTTCTCCGTGCGATTTGAACATATACAATCCGAATATAGATAATAGGGCAGTTGCCCACCAGACACAACAACCGTCTGGTTGGAGGATCCTCCTGCTTTAGTGGAGTTATGCGGGACTTTACTCTCTGTTCCGCATACCTCTATAACATAATTCTATTTGAAATATTTAATGTAAAAATATGGAACAGTAAAAATGAGACGCAGTTTTAACCACCAATGTATAGGGTACGGTACAAATCTATTAAGTTATCTACAGCAAACTATCAAAGATAAACTTTAAAATAACTCTATTCAGGGAAAGAGTATTGTCATATTTTTTTTTCATGCATTCTTTGGGTCAATTCCTTTATTTTTGTGAAGCTGTCTCATTTTTGCATCACAGTCGTAACTTGTACCTATATCGCTACATATTATAAATATATATATAGACCTCCTTGCCGATTTCGAAAACGGCGACCCTATGACACTATTCCTAGCGTATGCCCTAGTATATCGTTACATATTAACACGTGATTGACATGATATTATCAGAACTCGAATTTGAACGCTCTAAACCTACAAATATAGGCCTTGAAACCCCTCAAATCATTTCTTCTACAAAAACATGACAAATATGTCATCCCAAAAATACTCCACTAGTTTTGTTCCAGTTCGCCGAGGGTCGCACTTGGCAGGCCTCGTCGTAACGGAGCCGAAGCCGTAATAATAGCTGACTATCACCCCCTCTCCCCCACACACACAGACACTACACCAGGGGGGAAGTCACTTCATCAACATGTGTCCGTGTGGATCTAGATACGATGTCATTGCTGTCATCGTATTAATAACATATTAATTAAACGCACACACATTTTTTTTTTATTCTCTACTTACATTCTTTCATGTTTTTTTACCACCAGCATGATGTCTAAGGGGTAAATTTTCGTATTTTCGTACCTCACATTCCCATCACAATTGTGGAAAACACCTCTAATTTCCTTAAATTTTCACTTTCATGTTTTTTTACCACCAGCATGATGTCTAAGGGGTAAATTTTCGTATTTTCGTACCTCACATTCCCATCACAATTGTGGAAAACACCTCTAATTTCCTTAAATTTTCACTTTCATGTTTTTTTACCACCAGCATGATGTCTAAGGGGTAAATTTTCGTATTTTCGTACCTCACATTCCCATCACAATTGTGGAAAACACCTCTAATTTCCTTAAATTTTCACTTTCATGTTTTTTTACCACCAGCATGATGTCTAAGGGGTAAATTTTCGTATTTTCGTACCTCACATTCCCATCACAATTGTGGAAAACACCTCTAATTTCCTTAAATTTTCACTTTCATGTTTTTTTACCACCAGCATGATGTCTAAGGGGTAAATTTTCGTATTTTCGTACCTCACATTCCCATCACAATTGTGGAAAACACCTCTAATTTCCTTAAATTTTCACTTTCATGTTTTTTTACCACCAGCATGATGTCTAAGGGGTAAATTTTCGTATTTTCGTACCTCACATTCCCATCACAATTGTGGAAAACACCTCTAATTTCCTTAAATTTTCACTTTCATGTTTTTTTACCACCAGCATGATGTCTAAGGGGTAAATTTTCGTATTTTCGTACCTCACATTCCCATCACAATTGTGAAAAACACCTCTAATTTCCTTAAATTTTGAAAAATTCTTTGTCGTTGTGATGATCGTCGTTTTGTATGGTGTCAGTCGTAAAACAATAGCACCATCCTATCAGTTCCCCTGGGTGTCGCAAGAGGCGACTAAGGGGCTCACCAGAGAATAGGCAGCAGCATTCTCTGTGCATTGCAACAGCTACACTGCCGATCGCGAACCCGCCTGCCAAGCGTGGCGATAATGGCGAGCCTGTTTTGAGTACAAGAATTGTCCTTCAGACTTAGTGAGTGCGTTCAAGTATTTAGAAGCACTGAAAAGACTGTGTATGTCCCCAAATCGGAAAATCAAAACTGCTTAAACATTTTCCTCCATCTAGTTATTAAGAACACTGCCGAAACTACATCTGAATAATGTGAAATCGTTAAAAGAGCTTAAAGATAAAGTCACCTAAAAGCCATCCTAACTAAAACACCTAAATTGATTCGCCTCGTGACCTACAAAAGCCTGGATTCTCTTTGAAATAGATTGTGAGCGCCCGCTTAGGTAAATGTCTGACCCATTTAGCTGGGATCTTGAAAACTATTAGCGAATCGGAACGTTTTACTGACGGTACAAAACGGTAGAGAGTCTTCCTATAAGGGACAACATAGACTTAATAGATAGATTGTACTATCTTGGTACTTTGTCTTCTCCTATCTTTATCTTCTCCTATCTTTATCTTCTCCTCCTAAAAGGTTCTGCATCGAACAATATGAAACTTACAAGTAATTTTTTAGACAATCACTTTGCTTTTGGGATTTGCAGAGTCAAAAATGTTCAAGACTTGCACGGGGAACGAAAATACGAGTAAGTGAATGTTTATCTAACTATTAGGTACCTTTTAATGACTGTTCGCCACATAACAATCAAATAAAATGACACATATTTTAATAAGTAAAAAAATAAGTTCAAAAACTAAAACCCGGCTCCTAAAACGTATGAATCCAGAAAATATTCATAGTGATGTTCAGAAGATAGCCCTGGTCGTATGCTACTTTGTCTTTAAGTTAATGATGGATTACTCCTGTAAGAATGTATGGTTTTATTAGGATGTGGGGCAGTCGTGCCCTCGTAGCGGCAATCGGTGGCGACAACGTCTCGCTTCCTGCCCTGGTCCAATTCATGGACCGGAGCGAGAGGGTACGGGAAATAGTCAGCTCTTTCTGCGAAGCAGTAATGCGAAGGAGGAGGCGGGACGCGTTAGGGACAGGCAAACCTTATGCCCCAGCCGCCGCAACAGAAGAAGACGTCCCGGGCGTCAGGAGTCGCAGGGCGATTCCCAGCCACCGTAGTCTAGGCGCGGGCCTGCGGGCGATGAGCGATGGGTGGCTCGCCGTCGGATAAGGCCCAGACCCGGTTCGACGGTCCCGAAACGGAAAGGGCATTTAGAGGAAAATGGGTGGGTTTTAATCCGTAAGGGTCTGACACTCGCTTTCGCTAGGCCCAGAGCGGAAGGAGTCATTTGATGATATGCCATTACAAAAAAAGGGTTAAAAATAATGTTGAAGCCGGGTCGCTCCTGTATATTGGAGCCTTACGTCACTGGCGTCAGAATCTTATCTAAGCCTAACTTTATCGTTAGTAGTTAGTTGCCTATCCAAGTTCGTGGCACTTCGGCTTGAGTGTGTAATGGTAAATGTGACTGGGCTTAAAGGTTTATTTAGGTTACATCCACATTGCGGTGAATGTTCAATAGGTAGCTTGTTTTTTCTGGGATTATATAAAGGTAAAAGCTTATTTTATAGAGTAATTATTTTCAGGAAACGTCCACTGAAGCGATGCGGAGATTTTTTGCAATTCCATTGGTTAAATATTGGCAAAGCTCAGCTCTGCTTCTCTCTTCTCCGCTCCAGTAGACAGTCAGCCTAATACCAACAGTATTATCGTTTTAAGAGCAGTCTACAACGCACGAACGCATAAAACCAAGTACACAAAATCTGTTTAGCAATTCCACTTTAAACCCCATAACACCATAACATAAGCAGCTTAAACTAACACGCTATAAAATCCTACCATTCCTATTAAATCCGCCAATCGCGTTAACAACGCTCGCCTAAACTAGGGATGTTAAGGAGTCGAAACTATCGGATATCCGAATCCGATAAAAAAGTTTCGGATAATTTCGGATAGGGGTGGAGTCTAAATGAGACACGTCATGACAGGTTTTTCGGCCCGAGCCGTGCAAGTCACTTGCATTTTTGTTTATTATTAAAATCCAATATCCGCAATCGAAACTGTCCGGAACTAATGGACCGTCCACACGATATAGAGTTTCTATACATATTTCCATAAACACAAATTAAAACAAATTCTGTGCAGACAAAAGTCTGGTTCGTGTGGACCCACTAAAACGGATAATCCGAAATAATTTCATATCCGCAACGGGCATAATATTATTTCTGTATACATATCCGGTTCCGAAATTTCATATCCATAACATCCCTGGGCCGAACCCCCATCCTCCTGATAATCCCCGTAACAGGGGGATGAGTGGATGACTACATCCCGTACAAGTTCCAATAGTGTAATAGTCATTGAGGATAACCCTTGCAGCGATATTACACGAACATTATGGTCTAATAGTTACACGCGAGTATCGGGTCATTGGGGTGTGGTGTAAGTGATAAGTGACAGCGATTTGGAAAAGAGGGCCGGGATAATGTGACAGTTTCTCAGCGATCACGGTCCAAAATGTGTGGAATTGACATGCGCTACCGAAAGACCAATTTCTTTAATTTCATACATTTTCGTCTTTTGACGATTAGATTGAAATTGGTGGATAAAACGTCACTTTGACTAGAATACATTTTTTTTGGGAATAAACTACGTTTGCTAACAGTATTTGTTAGGAAAAATAATACAGCCAAGAGCGAGTCGCCAACGAAGGGTTCCGTACCATACCTTGAATAAATCACAGTTCTTGTATATTCATTAATTTAATTTTAATTATGCTTTGTAATGACACTCTGTGACAATGTCAACTGTTGACATATTATGGAACATGATACAGCCCTCTAATAGACAAAGGAAAAAACAGACGGATAGCGGAGGCCTTTTACTAATAGGGGTTCGTTGGTTGCGTCTCGTACATATTTTTTAATTATGCGAAGAAATATTAGTTGATTTTTTGCAATTATCGTGTCTTTTATTGATGATGTCTTTTAGTGTCCGACCGAATGTTCGGTTTCGGTTTCGTTTTCGGTTGAGTTTCGGCAAAAACACGAGTTTCGGTTTAGTTTCGTTTTCGGCGGCAAACTTGCCGAAACTACGACCGAAACCGAATGTGCATTCGGGAGTTTTCGCGCTGTGATCCGTCATGTTCGGCGGCCTTAATTAGTTTCCTTAAGTACATAATCATATGTGTAATAATTTAAGAAGAGTCTACACACTCAAATAAATACCTATTGTGAGTATTTTTGAGGCGCAACTAATATTTTTTTCTTAAATAATATTCTATTCTATTCTATTCTATAAATAAAGTTTCCTATGTTGATTATTAATAAATGAAAATGTCGAAGACTGCTTATCTAAGTATGTGATTTAAAGAGAAAACAATAAAGACTGACTGATTATAATAACGTTTTCTTTATTTTTCCCTCAAAATATGATCCTTGTAAGGAAGTTTCGGTTTCGGTTTTGGTTTCGGCCGAAACAGAGACCGTTGCCGAAATTCGTTTTCGGTATCTGTCGGACACTAATGATTGAATGCCTAAAAAAATTGGGTGGTGATTAAAATCAGGCAGTATAGTATAACTATTTCAGGTTGAGTGCACACGACTTTTTAATCATGCTCGTGATCACAATAACTACACTCATGAGGGTAATTGCAAGTTTATTATGATTATATTATAAACTTGTAATCATGTAATTATTGTATGAATGCATAATTTCTAGCGAAACGAAGAAGCTATTATTAATCATCATTATTTTTTAATTGGAAAGATTAATTACTCTAAATAACTATATAAAAAACCAGCCACGTGCATGTCGGCCCACGCACAGTGTAGGGTTCCGTAGAAACCAGTCTCCTAAATAGCTTCATGTTTTTGACGGACTGACTTTGACAATTCAAAAGTACCTGATAATGGTTTATTTGAAATAAATGCTTTGACTTTTTTGACCAGTCTCCTAAACCATGCCAGAAAAATAGTCAAATGTACTAAACTAGTATTAGATTACAAAGTTACAAATGCACTTGGTATTAAGTAATTTTCTATGGTAATACCATAGAAAATTACTTAGGATTTCTTTAATTACCCAGTTTCATTTCATAAGAAGATCAACTATTACTCATTAACTCGTTTAGCTTAGGTAGAGGTAATAGTTTTCCTTCTAAATTCGTTATATTTATGCTACTAACTTGACTCTACAAAAATTAGCACTTGCTCAATATTTCGCAAACGGATCCTTGAATGGAAAAATAGTCTTAGCACACCCGCAATATGTTTAAATTGCCTATCCAACAACACCCCACACCATGGGATAGACGTTAAAAAAAATCATCGCCACTTCAGGGGCGTTACGTTAAGATTTTATTTTTTCACTTTTTCGGCGTGTCTAATATGTATATCCATTCCAAATTTCAACTTTCTAGCACTAAGCGTCTCTGAACTAAACCGCGGACAGACAGACAGACGGATAAGGCGAAACTATAAGAGTTGCTTGTTGACTACGGACCCTTAAAAAAGTCCTGACTTACTCACTAACTCTCTGATACACTAACTTATCAAAATCCATTCTTAATCTTTGATTCTAGAAAGCTTAAATTTCGTACACCCTTAATGATTCATACCAAAATTAAGAAACGGTATGAGTCCAATAAAGAAATTCAAAGAGGGATGGAAAGGTTTGCATGGAAAATAATTTGTTTTAACAGATTTACTTGAATTTATTTTAGTTTCGGAGCTCGTGGCTAAATAATAACAGCTGCACGGGTCGATCTTCAAGGTCAAGCAACGCTTGCCGAGGTTGGTCTGCGTTAAGCCGTTGGTCCCTGCTGTCATTTGTAGATCTTTGGCTGTCGTTACGGATAGTCAGAATTCAGATAATCTGACCAGTCTTGCCAAGGAGTACCGTGTTACCCAGTTAATGAGTTGTGGAGGTCTGGTAGGCAGCCGCTCCACGTAAAATACTGGTATTCAGCTGAATCCGGTTTGACAGGAAGCCGACCCTAATATAGTTTGGAAAAGGCTAGGCAGATGATGACTTGAATTTATTTTAGTTTAGTTTATTTTCGTAGCACATTGCTCGCTGAACAGATGGTCGATGGGGCCGAAAAGTTCTGGAGTGGCGACCGCGTACCGGAAAATGGATCGATGACCTGGTGAGGGTCGCGGGTAGCCGACGGATGCGAGACGCACGGGACCGGTTGTTGTGGCGACACTTGAGGGAGGCCTATGTCCAGTAGTGGACGTCTTTCGGCTGATATGATGATGATTGTATAATGCTCAGTGATAATAATATAATAAACTTTCTGTTACAGAGTTTTCAAAATGTCCAACGTTAAAGGGGTAGAATTTTTATTTGAGGTTAGATTTTTTACTTCTCAAGCGTTTGAATCCACGGGCAAAAGCTAGATAATCTAATAAAAAAAGATTACATATTGTAAACCGATTATATACTAGGTAACTACTGTAAACATACGATAAAGTTATATAACCGTGAAAATCGATTATTAACGTTTATAACGATTCGCGATGCGTGTTATATTAATACGTAATACCGGAAGGAGTTGGAGGAAAAGGTTGAATAAATATTTGATTGAGATAACTTGGGTTATTGACCTTTTCATTCAGAAGATGGCGTGATGGGTGTAACTTCAATTTGGTATGCTGAGGGTAAGTCCGAGTTGAGTTAACTAGGTTTTTTTTGTTCTTTGTCTAGACTACAGTTTATTAGTTGGTCCTCTTTGATTTATGTCAGTGTCAATTTTACACTAATTTATTAAATTTAAAAAGATATATATAAATCATTATTATTGCAGTAACCAAATAAATCAATTAAAAAGTAAAACATTTGCGATTCCCTGTTTTAATATGTTAAATATCTAAATAAAAAAATATATCAAAACAAAAAAAAAAATAACAATCGACCATTAAATAAAATAGAAAAATTCTACTCATGTAATATTCACATTGTAATAGAATAACCTAAATAAGATATAAAATTCCTTATCCTATGGTTTAACTAACCATGATTACAAAAAAATATTGAAAAATTCTTTCTATTGACAATAAGGCAGAATTCAAAGTAAATATTGTATTTGCAGAAACAAACGCTTCCATCCCCTCGATTTAAATCAATGTATGAAGAAGAGGTTACTACAAAGCTCGACAATTTTAGATAAAACGAATAAATCAGAAAACATGCGACCTGTTTTCATTCGGTGTCGCCAAAGAGTAACGCTCGAGGAGTCAGGATTACATGGAGCTCTGCCCACCCTTCTCTTGGGGTGGGCGGCAAAGCGTGCAGTGGATGGGGCGCTGTGCCTTTTAGTAGTAAACTAATTATGATATTGTATGGAAGTTGCTTGTAAATGCAACAATTTGCTGGTTTATTAGATTAAGCTGTTTTATAAGTACTGCTAGTAATTGTTTTTCTATAAAAGTTTAGTGTTTTTTATAGTTTATATTACATAGCAATCAATCGCGTGGTTGTATAGTCAATTGACCATCGGAGATAACTGAATAAAGGCGTTGTCAATGTCAAATTATTGCCAAAGATGTGTGGTTGATTATTTTTTTACTATTCGGATACTATTTGGAGGCACGACCTACTACTGGTAATCTGTAAACCGACCTACTAAAAAAAAAAAAATATTCGAATGAAATCGAGTCATTGTTCGAATTCGTTTAGAAATAAAACTTTGGCTGTCAATAAAAATGAAATGAACATCCAAAAAACACAAAAAAAACTTAGCTTAACAAACTCAATACAATATTCATACCAAAACCGCTACATCTCATCGCACACACCACAAAATAAAGGCGTGTGTCCACGAACGTAACGGTCGCGCCCGCTTCCGGCCAACAATGGCGCCGGCGACATAATTGATACTTTTCGGTAATATCACTGTTGTTCTGAATGATGCGCAGCTCGTGAATGTGGGCCTTTAGTGTGGGAACGAAAGCTAAATGGATGTCATCGGGTTTATCCTGGGAATGGATTTTGGGGAGTGGTGATGGGGTAACATGTGTTTGACAATGTGAAATGGTGGGCTATAGAAAGATATGTGGGAGTGCTATGCGAACAAAATACCGTACCGTAAAAGTTTTCTGCAAACGGGCACGTTCAATCCCATAAGAGAGATCTACGCTTTGGATACTGCAATAAGCTACATCTCTCTGACTGCAGCACAACAATGACGTGCTAATGCCATCCAATTCCGATGATGTAAACGGGATAGTGCTATTTGCTATGTTTAGCACCGTCTCCCTCTTAGAGCGGAATCATGATCGTTTTAAGACTTCATAGTAGGGCCCCAAATCGACTTCTTGACACAATAGTGCCTGTAAATGGTTTAATTTTAATAAATGCCTTGATTTGACAAAGAGCTCCAATGTTACTCTTGATCTACACATCCGATTCTCAACAATAATTACGAATTGATCAAAAGGTATCCGGTTAAAAGAAATAAATCTCGCTCCTGTGTCAATTTTTACTGAAGAATATTGATTAAAACTACTTTAAATGGTCACAGTTTATAGCTATAGTATGCGCCAGATAAATGTGGAATAAAGTATATTGACCTTTCCCTAATAACTGTTCATAGGTACCTGAACAATTAAATATGAATCGTTTTTCATTATTAGACAATGTTAAGGATCACGAGCGATGATGATTCGGGACAGCTTTGTGTCATTAATTCTGTTTTTCAAATTAAAAATGTCAATAATTGTAGGTGGGTCAATGACCGTTATTCCACGATTATCTGGCGCCTACTATACTACATTATATCTTGACCATATCAAACAATCCCTCATTAGCAAACACAGAATGCATTTCACAAACAAACAAACGTTCGTGCAGACGCCCATTATAGAGACCTATGCCAAAGGAATGTGACATTTAGCGTAGAACAAGGCTTGCGCTTTGAACTTGATATGAATCATGGAATCATAACGCTGGTTGAGGAGACAAAGGTCAGCAGAATTCTTAAGAGTAGGGAAAATGTATGTTGAAAAAAAATACTAGTTATCTGAGCAGTTTATCGAAAAATATACTACCTATTAAGATTAACAGTGAAAACAAAACCAATTTTGAAAAATTTGTAAAAAAATTAAAGGTTAAACGGTTTTATTGAAAATAAAGATAATCATGATGTAGACAATGTAGCGGCGGCCATCTTGGATTTACAATGATATTGGATATATTAAATTGTATTGTCATCAGAACTAAAGGTGTGTACAGGAAGGGGGTAAAATTTCAACTAGGTACTAAATTTTTCCATAGAAACAACAAACAGGGCCAACTGTTTAAAAAACAAATGAGATCCAACATTTTTTTCGCGGCGACGCAGATGAATGAAATGGCGTCGCGTCATGGACTCTGACGTCAGAGTTCGTTTCGGACTTCTCTTTCTAACTGTTAACTTTGAAGCTTAAACCTTAATCGCTGATACAAAAAAAAATATATTTGTTTACTACAGCTAAATTTAGTTTTAAAAATACATGAAGTTCGAAGTAAAGTAAGACGTTAATGAAGAGGGCAAAACTCCTGTAGTAGGTATTGCTATGGCCTTACGGCCGGTCTCAATAATGTATCTTTAACTTACCTTTTTTACGTTATTGAAACCGGCCGTTAGAGGGAGTTGGGTATCTTATTTACCCTGATACATGCCAAAGAAACATTTCGCCAATGAGTACTGTTTAAGTCCCATGACATAAGGGGCGAGCCTACATTTCACTTACAAAAAAAGGTATTCCACATTCACCGAACCATACAAAACCAAATAAAACAAAACAACGCCCATGATAGCCATCAATCGAACACAAATACCATTGAAAGAGTAAATTATTCACATACGCTGGTAGCAAGACGGGGCGCCTGTATCGATTTTCAAGTGACCTTCAGACAGCCCGACTGCTCGCTTTTAAAACTTGAAGGAACCTAATTGAGGTTGGCTTGGTGGCTGATACGTTTGGTTGGATGTACTTTGAGGGTTATTGAGCTGGTGTGGTCAAAAAACATTGTATTGGGACACTAGCATTTGCCCGCGACTTTTGGGTGGCCATTTTTATTTTTAAGATACATTTTTTCCAAAAACGCTTCAACATAATCATTTATGTATATTTATTTTTTATCATGTGCCTAAATACAAAGGTTCATAGTTTTATCTTTAATAATGATGGACTCCTTTCATCCCCTTCAAGCACTTTTCTTGCGACAAAAGCCTATATCCTTCTCCAAGGTCTAATCTATCTCTGTACCATATTCATTTAAATCGGTTCAGCGGTTTAAGCGTGAAGAGGTAACAGACAGACAGACACACTTTCGCATTTATAATATATATAGTATATAGTACTAGCTGACTCATGCAACTTCGTCTGCGTCACATTTTTCATGAATGCTCGGCTCCTATTGGTTGTAGCGTAATGTTAAATTTCTTTCTTCCCAACACTAAAAGATTTTTTCAATTCGAACCAGTAGGTCCTGGTTAGCGCGTTTTACCAAACAAATAGTCAAGAATCGAGTGGTAAATGATCAAATTATCGACCGCCTAGAGTATATTAATTTAAAGTCGCTATTAAATAAAATTTTGCCCCATTCTCTGTTTTTTCCTATTCTCAGACCTACTGAATATGCACACAAAATTTCATAAGAATAGGTCAAGCCGTTTCGGAGAAGTTTTGTTACAAACGCTGTGACACGAGAATTTTATGTATTAGATAATTATAGTATGGGTATAGTAGTTTCATAACATGACAGTATGTTTGAAAGTGCAGATACAATCTGTAGTGAAATTAATTGTAACCTGACGGAGGTCAAAGAGAAGATGGAGAGAAGAAGGGGATGGGTTGGGAGTGAAATGAAATGAAAACAAAGGAGTCATCGATAGAGCGGTAGTTGATAGGACACAATGGAAGAATCCATCGTGTTGCCACGGAAATGGAACAAGGGCAGAAAGCAAGGTATTTTTATAATCTAAGCTAGGTTATTTTTGATGAACGCATTGTTTTGTAGTGAACTTTTCCATAAGAATCTACCTTTCTGAATGGACAGTAGAGTCGCTTTATTAATGTAATATTATTATTTTACTGTAAATGATGACGTTCAAAAGTGCCGTTTAATGGCCTAATTGAAATAAACGTTTTGACTTTGACTTGACTTTGACTTTTTGGCAGCGAACAAAGATATTCATTTTAATTTAACTGCGTATGAGGATGCTACTAGAGCGTTTTTCATAATGTTTAAAATTCTGACAAAAAATGGTTCCAAAAAACTGAACCAAAAAAGAAGCTAGGTACATAATAAAATACTAGCAATGAAATAACAAATAGTTTCAGTATTTTAATATTTTTATGTTGCAGTTTTTTATGCCCAAATATACTTTAACAGTATGATCTTTTGAATTTTACGCCAAGTGGTCAACAGTTTGATGAGCACAAATATCCATTTGTAGGGTTCCGTACCCAAAGGGTAAAAAGGGGACTAAGACTCCACTGTCCATATGTCTGTCACCAGGCTGTATCTCATGATCCGTGATAGCTAGACAGTTGAACTTTTCACAGATGTTGTATTTCTGTTGCCGCTATAACAACAAATACTAAAAATAAAAGTGGGCCCCATACAAGAAACATGTTTTTTTCGGCTTATGGTACGGAACCCTTCGGGTGCAAGTCCAACTTGCATTTGGCCAGTTTTTTCTGATGTTTGGATTATTGCAATACATCTGAAAATTAATATAGAGAATTTTAGTACCTCAGGTATACTAAAGCATAATGTTTCTTACAAAATAATTAATTTAAATAATTACAAAGTCACTTTTAATACGCAACAAGATTTTATCAATTAATCACACTTCACACTAATATTATAAAGGCGAAAGTTTGTGATTGTGTGTGTATGTTTGTTACTTCTTCACGCGCAAACGGCTGGACCGATTTAAATGAAATTTGGTATAGAGATTGTTTGAGTCCCGGGAAAGGACAAGGGTTAATTGTAAACCGGGAGTATGTTCTCTTGGGATAATTTTCGACATTCACGCGGGCGGAGCCGTGGGCGGAGCCGTGGGCGGCAGCTAGTTAGAAATAAAGTATTCCAGAATTACAATTTCAACTCGAGAAGATAATAAATTACGATTCGTACCTCACCTAATTGGTTTTCATATTGCATATTCATCTTACAGAATGAGATGATGATTGGTTAGTTACAGAAATACTGTAATGCTGCATAAATGTGTTTAAAATAATTGAAGATCATTTGAATTGATTGGACGTGGGAGGGTACATATATAAAATTGGATTTCGTATTTTTAACCGAGAACTGAATAATATAGGTTACTGTGTCAATGATTGAGAATTTGTATGTGACGAGTACAAAATTGTAGATACGTCGATAAATGAAGTAGAACTTAAATTAAAGTGAAACTGAACCACTGTTATACACAAAGCGTTTTGGGAATACTGTTTTGCGTATAGCTAGGGAGTGGAATCCCCTGCCAGAGTCTGTGTTTCCTGTTAGATACAACCTGGGAGTCTGTAAGTCAAGACTGAATTCAATAGATTACTCTTTTTTTATTTATGTTCGCAGAGTATCAAATATATATGCTAAAAACTACAGACGCCTTTGATGGCTTATATATGGCTAGTGAGTTCGGAATGACGATTTCTGAGACTAGTTATTAATACTAAGAAACAGATGATTAATTTGTGAGTTTTACATTCTAATAATGTTTTTAAGTACTTAATATAGCACAGTTAAAGATGGTAGCAAGTATTTCAAACTAAAGTGAAATAAAAAAAGTGAATTAAAAAAAGCATTTTATGCAAATAACACATTATAAGTACTACTCGTGCGAGTTAACTTAGAACCTGGCTCGAATGACGTTTTGATGTTTTAATTTAAATTGAACAATTCGATTTCGATGAAAATAATATAAACGCAACGGTAACAGTGATGCTAACTCGTATATATTGTTTTCATCGAAATCGAATTGTTCAATTTAAATTAAAACATCAAAACGTCATTCGAACCAGGTTCTAAGTTAACTCGCACGAGTAGTACTTATAATGTGTTATTTGCATAAAATGCTTTTTTTAATTCACTTTTTGCTTTTTAGGGTTGCAACGGTTTTTATTTTGTATGTCCGCGCGAATTCTCCATCGTTACTTCTAGTAAGCATGCTCCATCGTCGACCACTCCTTCGCTTGCCACCAGGTGAGATTGTGGTCAACGCAAGCCAATCAAAAATAAAAATATGTATAGGTACCTACTAGCTGTTGCCCACGACTTCGATCGCGCATATCCCGTTAAATGTCAAAGTCAATTCATATATTTCAACCAGACTATTGGAAGGCATTTGAACGTCAAATTTAAAGTTTCAAATTAAAATATGATAGTGACTCTAGTTGTCCATTTGCAAAAAGTAGATTCTTATGGAGAAGAACGGACAAGAAACTAAACATGTTACTCTTTTCAAATTTAAGTTCTACAATATTTTGTATACATACATTGATCAATTGATTATATTATGTGAGGACAATGCATCCAACATAACACTAATATACTAATAGGTACAACAAAGAAATACCAGCAGAGGTAAAATTAAGTTTGCTGGAGATTTTTTTTTAAATTGCAAATTTAATCATCTAAAAGATCAAGAGCGACCTACCTACCTATCCATACGAACTTTGAAAGCCCTGTCTTACTGGTACCTATGTTAATTCTTTTACGTTTTAAAAAAAAAATTACAAGCTCTTATGAGAGTAGATACATACCAAGACCAAATTGGTATCAGCCACATCTATCCCAAATTGACACTTATCAACAACTTCAAGCTATGGCCCGTATAATCGATTGGTACTTCAGCACCATCGAGAAATCGACGAACCGGTATCAATATTCCATGAATCCGCCAAAAGAGAGGGCCTGAAGATATAAAGTACCTCTTAAAAACCAATCTGTTTGAACGGGCAGCCATTTTGGAGCATTACGCGGCAAAATTCGACTTTTGACAGCATACGTCATTATTTGAAACTTATTTTCGAAGTTCGAAAGTGGCCGGTGTTTGTCCGTCATCGAGTTTAGTGATGTAACCTTATTTGTTATGTTCAAGACCATTCATGACTGTACGATTATTATTTAATGTTTATTTATTTAAGAGAGCCTTTTTTGAGATTAAAGCAAAAATTAAAATGCATTAATTAGCCTTTGCATCGTTTTGTTTATTTGGATAATATGTATTTGTGCCCTATTTGCAACAATTTAACTGAAAATTGACAAGTTTTTTTTAGTTAATACAAGTACCTATGTCTACCATTATTAATTAAAAGTAATTTATTAAACCTAGCTACTGCCACCGGCTTCGCCCGTGAAAGTTGAAAATGATCCCAAGGGAACAACTCCCAGTATAAAAGTATCCTGTTCTATTAGAAGACATGATCTACCCACGTATTAAGTTCAATCCAAATCCGATCAGTCATTTAGAAGTGCAGATGTGACAAACTAACAGACGGAGTTATTTCCACAATAATATGGATTGGTCATTAAACCTCAATAAAACTCAAGTTCAACTTAACAAAAATGGATTCTAAAAACCCAAAAGTTTAAATGCATGATTCATATATGGCACTGACTGAAATCCTCCATATATCTTCTTAATGAGTCAGATGAATTACCCAGGCCGAATGAATTGCTTTCATACTGCATGAATAAAGCCTCTAGTAATCAGACTCACTGAGACCTTAGAACTGGCTCGGTGATTCACTGTGTGAAATTATGTGTATGGCCTTATGGAATGTTTCGGTTTTGAATGTTATTTTTTTTTAATTTGATCAAAATTTTGTTTTGTTTAAGGTAATAGGTAGCTGAATTTGGGATTCAGTGATTGTAGGTTTTAGAGAGAGAAGGAATTTTGGAGATTACCACCATAACGCGGAATCAATTTAACTTTTACTTTCTTTTTAGGGTTCCGTACCCAAAGGGTAAAAACGGGACCCTATTACAAAGACTCCACTGTCCCTCTGTCTGTCATCAGGCTGTATCTCATGAACCGTGATAGCTAGACAGTTGAAATTTTCACATATGATGTACATATTTCCGTTGCCGCTATAACAACAAATACTAAAAACAGAATAAATTAAATATTTAAGTGGGGTTCCCATACAAAAAACGGTATTTTATTTCGGTTTTATTCAAATAACTGTGGTCAATTGACCAGATTAAAAAAAAAAAACAAATATAAGTTATTTAAATTAGAGAAGATCAAAGACAAAGAGAGACAGTGGACTTTAGAATGGCTAACAAAAGTACATACCTTCAATAACTTTTATGTTTTTTACACAACTATGATCAAAAAACAAAACACCATCTTCCCTGTAATATTCTATATTTCTCACAAACGTACTAAAACTCCAACGAATCCACACGCTCCTCCTAAAGATCGTAACTCCATGCAAAGTAAACATTCGTCTAAAGATAGTTCACACTGACATCACAAGGTCTATATTTAAAGAACTCGACATGTTATATTAGTTAACACTTTCTCATTGCAGATGGTTCAGAGTTATGAAAGTTGATGAAAATAAAACTAATTGTGTACTTTGGACGTAAGAGCATTTACCTATTTACTGTCATACAATTTTGGATGAAATTCTAATATCATTTTTATGACCTAAGACTGTAATTGAACAGAATGGCTAAAGCTGAAGACCGATAAAGAATAATAATAATATACTCGTATATTTTTTTAATATTTTTTTTTTTAGTGACCTGATGGTAAGCGATGATGTGGTCGAAGATGGAGCACGCTTGCCTAGAAGTAACCTATTCACTATTGACTTACATACTCCTAGGTTGTAGTTATCAGGAAACACAGACTCTGGCAGGGAATTCCACTCCTTAGCTGTACGCACAATTAATTCCAAAACGGTTTTCTGCGTGTGGGTGGGATGTCCACCATGTATCGGTGGCGCATCGCCGTATGCCTTGTGGTCCGGTGATGGAACGCGCTTGGCGGAATTAAACTATGCAATTCCGCAGCATACTCTCCAAAATGCAATAATTGAATGACACAATACATTTTTTTCTCACTTTATGCTGTTCTCGATTTGTCGATAAAATTACAACCAAAATTCAAAATTCAAAAGTCATTTATTCAAATTAGGCTGAGTGCCAGCACTTTTTGAACGTCAAAGTTCTACATAAAGACAGTCCCCCAAAACGCCCGCCCGTCACCACTTCATAGTGTTGTAGCTGGGAAGAAGAAGTGGCGCAACAAACTCCCCAGCAATACCATATAATAATGTTGATTTAAACTGAAAAGTGTTTTCATTTTCAAAAGAGTAAGATCATATCATTTGAATAATCCATCTAGGAAACGCCGGCCTCATATAGACTAATATGACAAAGAAAAATATGATGCGTCAAAAGTTACTTGTAATCTACTTGCAAAATAAATATAATTTATCTTCAATCTCAGTTTGAAAAACTAAGTCAACGCATTAGTTATTTTTAGTCAATACTAAAGATATAAAAAAAACAGTCCATAATACCAAAACATTTATCATCTCCATGATACCATCTAAAAAATTAAAAAAATACAAATTTAATCTAGATACTCACTTCCCCGTTTATGCAGTCCCATGGTTTCCGAGTTCACTTTTAACAGACAGACGGACACATCATTAACTTTCTATCACTTTCAATACATCACTATTCACAATCCGTAGTCTGTTAGTTCACCAGTGAGAGTAAAGCTGAGGACACACAAGATAAAATTACGTAAAATTTACGCGACAAGAATACATTTGTGCGTAATTTTAAGCAATTTTTGTAGAATTAAGTAAAATTACGAGGTCTGAATTTTGAGATGTTTGAGCAAGTTTTAATATGTAACAGCGTAGGTTACCTAGGTAGAATACTGTAGTGTTTGGTGCTTACGTGAAGATTTTACGGAATTTAGTTTTCGAAATTGCTGGGCGACTGGGTAATGTCTTTTTATGAAACTATGACATGAAATTGACTGTCCTGTTTAGTATATTATAAAGAAAAAAAAATTAAAAAATATATTTCCATTTTTGACATGCTTTAAATATGATTTACGATATAATAAACTTATTTATACTTTTACCTCATATTAATAATAAAATAAAATAAAAGTATTTGAAATTTTTTGTACCGAACGAAATTGTAAATTAATAAAATTGCTGTGCACGGACTAGATAATAATTTAATAACTTTATATCCTACGTTATAAAAATAGTTCATATATGTATTTTTTTCTGACGCAAGCATCGTATTGGTTATTTTAATCTACTTTTCTACCACTAAAATGTGAACAAGGACAAACATATTGTAATTTTGTTAAATTGGTTTGAAAATACTTTTTAAACAATCGATATGAAAGTCGTTTCAAGAATCCTAACTCCTAAAGCTGGTAATGTCAAAAATAATGTCAAATATAAAAAAAAAACACTGTTAATATGTTAACTATGTAATTGTTTAATCTAGAATATTAAATAATGGCGTTATTATTTAATTACATAATTTCTCCCACGTTTTCACTTACGACAAACTCACACGGATTTAGCGAAACAACAACAATTAAGTATTGTATAAATAATAACTAAGAAACTTGTTTATTATATTCGCAGACATAAACTATTTTTATTTAATAAGGAAATTAAATATTATATAATTTTTCGATTACACAAAAAGGAGGACGTTCTCTTTTCTGTAAACATCACACCGTGGAAACTTAGGTGGAGCAATGAAGGTGAAGTGAGCTGTCCATCTAATCAGACAGTTCACTTCACTTTCATTTCACCGAGTTTTCACGGTGAATTTTTTACAGAATACATATAGTAACGTAACGTAAAATTTTACCATAGCTATAATACTCGTCTCGCACATAATATTTATTTGAATTGGATTGATTATATTATATGATTTATTGAAATTGTATATGTCGTATAAAATTAAACCAAAATACTATGTAGTTATAATTTGTTTATTCAAAATTCACTTACGTTAACGATACTGTAACTTTACTATACGTCAAAATATTCGTGCTAAGCCTTCTGTATTCGTCTGTGTATTTTTTTATTGTGAACACTAGACTTTATAATTAAAGTATGAGAATTGTTTTATATGCACTTCTTTATAAGTACCTCTTTTCTTTTTTAACTCATTTTACTAAACGCTGGGACTTGTATAGTATTGTAGGAACCATGTTGGAACGATCAAACAAAGAAAGCGGAAAAGGAATTGCCTTGTTCCTCTGCTAAGTGGAGTAATAAAATGATGAAATAATCAGATTAACTGAGAAAAATTTGAGTACCTTACTTCGTCCCATTTCCCAGCTGGAGAGACTTGTAACTAGATTATTATCAAGTATCAATCTAATCATCAACTCATTTTGATCATTTTCGTCTTGAGTCTTGGGACTCTTAAGGCCACTTTCTGAATTGAGAATTTGTAATTAAATAAATTGTCAGCTATAGTTTTTAATAATAATGTTAGTGTTGTGTATTACTTTTATTGATATTTTATAAAGATTATTTTTTTTTAAAGATTTTTATTTTATTATTAGCCATAAGTTGATTGCTGCGCCCTAACAGGGTAATGTACTCATTAAGTTTAGCAGTGTAACTGTAACTGTGTCTACATTGTGTACAATTAATAAATAAATTATAATTATTTATTAATAACACATTTAATTGACATTATTTACAATACGATAAAATATGACCATTACCAGCCCTTTAATATTATTGATACCTATGCATGTAAAAATAAATGATTATTTATTTTATTTATTAATAATACATTTAATTGACATTATTTACTCGAACTTGGCATTCTTCTAAAAAAACAAATATATTTGTAAACCAATTTCTTTGGTAGGACATAGACCTCGACTAAAATGTTTACATAAGACCTTTATGTACATACATATATACCTACTAAAGAGATTGAGATGCGCTACCAAAATATCACGTGGCTCCTTCCATTTTGACTTTTTGCGTGACTAGCACTGATAAAATATAAACATCAAATTATCAACATAAAAAAACGGACAAAGTCAGTAACAACGTAATTACTAGACAATAGAAGTAGCAACAAACGCCTGAGAACGAATATACACTAGCTAAGTCTAATTACAGAACCAATGAAAGTGGTTCATTTAGCGAGATTTTGTTCACACGCTAAGAGCCCTCACTTTCGTACAACGCGTGATTTTTGTTAATTAGGAAAATGTGACGTGTGCACGTTAATTAAGCCTTAATTAGGTGCTTAGAGAAAATTCTTTTGGAAATTACGTATTTAGAATTTATTGTTGGACTTCACTTCACCTAACTACAATTAGGTGTTGTTAGGTGAAGTGAAGTCTAGATTGTTTTGTAATATGTGGTCGGTTATAAGTTGATGAACTTTAAAAGGCGTAGGGACAGTTAGTTTGTGTTTGATTGTAAGTGAATAAATGCAATAAAAGATTATTTTACAATAGGCAGATATTTATTGTAGTTAGGTTACCTCATAGTGAAGTGAAGAACTAATTTTAAGAAATAGGTTTACGCACTGTATCGTCTCATTTTACGTGACAAAACCAAGTTTTTTTAGAAATCTACCCTTTACGCTATTTAATGCCAAAAGACATCGAAACAGACCAAAGCGAAAATGCTGAGAGCTCGACTCCTACCGAAAATACTGGCCCGAACTAGCAGAGGACAGAGTTGTGCAGAAAAAGGGGAGCATAAATTATTCCAATCTGCAAAAAATATTGAAAGGTGCCGTATGTGGAATACCTCAGGTGCCGTTTAAGCGTACAGTACTGGGACAAAATAGGCTATACAGTTAGATTGCTTCTCTATTTTCCATCCCATACTTATAACTTGTTAACAAATGTAGAATCGTCTCTTTCGAAAGATCACGTCTGCACGTTGATTGAGGAACTCCTCGACATTATACCTAGTTAGAAAGCGATGGACAGATGACACGGCGCTCGTATCGCAACCTGCGCGTGCGTCGTGGAAAATTGACAGATTATAGTGATTACTGTGAACGTGTGATTGGTGGTGATAGATTTGAAAATTGAGTAATCTATGTGTGTGAGAAGTGTGGGTACCTAGGTATGGTGAAATATTATTGCGTTTGAGTTTGCCGATATTCCCTTCCGTGTCGTCCTCTCGTCTGTATAATTCCTCTCCACCGACTATTACGAACCTATTACTCACGTTTTGTTTCATAGATTTTGTTCTGGTTATCACAACCTAATTTAAAAATATGCTTCACAGTTTTTCGCTACGCCTTAGGACAAATCAAATTAAATGTCATTTATTCAAATTAGGCTTAATGCCCTTTTTGAACGGCAAAGTTTGCATAAATACAGTCCCCCAAAACGCCTGCCCGTCACCACTTCCTAGTGTTTTAGCTGGGAAGTAGTAGTGGCGCAACAAACTCCCCAGCAACACATCTGTCTGTTGAGTTATAAGAACTAGCATTTATACAGAGGTATGCAAAGTATTCTTACAAAGAAAACAATACAAATGCTTCTTCTCTTTACGTCCAACAAATACCTTCTGGTTTATAATTATGTAGATCTATTGATTTAAAGGTGAAGAGTAGAAACTAGATAAGTATACCTAAAACTAAGTGCACCAGAAATTCATGATTGTTTAAATGGTTAGTTAGTATTTTTTTATTAACTTCACGTCTGACTTCATACATATGTCATGTATATCAAAATAAATAACTAACTAATTCATAATTCGAATTCCTGCTTTTTTATATTCACTACAACACTAGTAACTATAAGTTTTTTTGAAAAGAACGCTATAGAAAATAAATTATAGATAACAACACAAGGGCGTTTTACTTTACAAACGCAAAATACGTTTTCGCCCGTGAGTACGTTTCTAACGGCCAAACTAATGCTGTAATGTTATATTTCCGTTTAAACAATTATCTTAACATTACGTCCGAGGCAGCGCATCATTACCTATAACGGTATTATTTTTAAGGTTATTCCGGTATATAACCTCATATAACGTTGTTTATAAATATCGTCAGTGACCTGTGAAAGGTAAACAAAGTAGTATGAGATCTATATAATAATAGGATCGACCTTTTCGTGTGTTTTGTTTTGACGTTTTGCACCCACATGCTGCCTTAAAATGTTATCAATCTCGTGTAATAGGGTAGTCTATTGCCTAATGGATACTTCGGGCTGGTATTTACAAAAATACGAAATTGGTTCTAAAAGTGAGGTGTCTCTGGTTGGATAAGGTTATTTTGATGCTAAGCTGCTCAGAGATTTTAATGCAAAATTGACAATATTGCATAGTTTGTTCAGTAAACGATTTGACTATTTTTTTTATTGAAAAATCGTCTCTTGACCTCGATCACGCCTGATGGAAAGCGATGGATGAAGTCTATGATGGAGCGAGCGTGCCCAGAAGATGCCTGTTCACTCTGGCTTTGAACGCAGACGGGTTATATGTGGAAGGGAACACAGACGCTGGCGCTATAAAACATCTATGAATGCATAGTCAAATAAATAAAATATATAAATAAAATAAGGTATTTTATTATTAATTAGTCTGTTTCCTTCGCCAAATCCAATTATTATTTTTCTAAGCCACCTCACCGATAACGTCGGTTATTAAAGAGAAAACTATACTAATCAACAAAACTGTCTGTAACAGAAAAAAAAAATCGAGAAACTGAAATATATACTTAACAATGAATTTCTTCATAATTGAATAAAAGATACAATTATAATTTCAATGAAGTGAATGTAATGATTACAAAAAAAATACAAAGGGCAATATTGCAAACGTTTTAAAAGGATAGAGGTCACGGGCGACTCAAGGTGATTTTATTATATCTGACATCTTTTTTTTATAATAAACTAAGGTTTTATATTATCTGTAACATTACTGTTTGGCCATGCGTGAGACGTTTGTTTAATATGATTTTATTTGACAGTTCAAATAAGATTTTGGAGTGGAAAAATAATGATTTATTTTTAATATTATAGACCGAAGTTCGTACCTCACCTTTATCTTGTGGAACGTGACTTTAATTATACTATGCATCTACGGTTATATTTTATCTAGATTTTTCTGTCTGTAAATAGATAGGTACCTACCTACTAGACTTGTGTCTGGGCATCACTGTCTTGGAATTTATTTACTTAATTAAAAAAGTGATCATAATACATATATAGTCCTCCTGACCGATTTCGGCCATAGCGGCCACTCTCAACTGAGACTAGCCATCGGCGCGAGACATATTATAGTGCACGAGTGTGTGCGCAAACACAGGTGCACTCCCTCTTCCATAACTCATATTCCGATGGGACGTTAATCCGACACGACTGGAGAGAGATCTGGCGCAGGACCAACGGCTTAACGTGCTTTCCGAGGCACGGGGGTGTCACACCACCGACTTCCAAACTCTGGGCTGTCACTGAGAAATTCCTATTGGAAAAGAAAAAAAAATACGCCCGATTTCCGAATGAACTTTGATGTTGAAGAAGGGTTTGGCATGTTTTTAACTAACGAATTCTAAATTCAGAAACCAACCCTACATCTGACTGATATTTAGGAAAATATATAAGTATAAGCAAAACAAATACAGTTGAGGTGGTTATATACCTATTTCGGTAATGGTTGTTAGCAGGATCAGAAATTACTTGTTACCAACAAGTAATTTCTGAAGTACAGTTTAGTCAACTTTTAACTCTCTAGCTCTGGGCCAAATACGATTTTCAGAAGCATTTTGGCACAAAAGTACAGTAATTATAGTATTTTTATAAAACTAAAAAGTTCTATTAAGCCATGTTTTGTTTTGATTTGAACAACATGGTATTTTGTACGCAAGGAAGTGGAAAGACTGTTTCTAGGGGACTGTCTTTATGTAAATTTTGACGTTAAAAAGTGCTGATTTTCTGCCTTATTTGAATATTGAATTTCGATTTTGATTAAGTGTGAACAAAAATTATTGTAACCTATATTTATTTTATAAATTATTGATAACTTTGCCTGAAATATGGTATTTTACAGATTCTATCACACATACACAATAGTTCTTCATATTCCGGCTTCTAAATTCGGCATGCAAATTTTGTGACAATAATGATCTAAGTTTAGTTTAGATTTTTTTTTATCTAATTTTTGTGTGTGTAACTTTTAAATATTTTAGATTATGACTCTCTGTACGTGTTGGTTCGTACTGTAAGTGCAGAGAGTAATTAAAGCTAAGCTAAGCTAATAAAACAAAAGGTTTTTTTTTTAATTTACATTTTATAAATTGACTTAAAGCAAATAACTAATGTTCGTAAAAACTTCTACAGTTCTTTATTTCTGAGGGCCTAGTTCGAATGTGTTGTATAGTAACTTAACGTAAAATTTACTATAAATAAATTACAATGCTCGTTTCGCACATAATATTTATTTGAATTTTTGCGACAAACAAATTGTGTATGTCGCGTAAAATTAAACCAAAATTTGTATAGATTTTTTGTAGTTTTTATATTCAAAATTCACGAACGTTACTATAACTTTACTATACGTCAAAAAATTCGTGCTAGGCCCTCAGTCCTGAATGAAAATGTATTGGTTATTTAAATTCGACGCGAATTAATTTACCTAATCGCCGGCTTGTCATTTAAACTAACATAAAAGTCAGCTCAAAGTTATAATTCAGCAACTTAGTAGAGACAATAATTGTATTGTATTATTAAATTTAAGTCTGACTTTGGGATGAACTTGTCTGGATTGTTTTAGAATAAAATATTCAAATGATTACAGGTAAAATCAAGTTCATCTAAAATTATCTAGGTAAGTATTTATAAATCCAAATTAGTATTAATATTGATAAAAATCAATTGCCGTGCGTTACTCTCGTATAAAACCGAAAATATCTCGACCGATATGAATATTGTTGGAAGGGAGGGTCAGACTCTAACTGACTAAAACCCCTCTTTGTTCCTCAGTGTTCCTCCTAATGCCCCTTTGCGTAACGGGGCCGCGGTGACTCTTTCGAACAAATTTTGCAACCCTGGCAGGCTTTGGCCCTAGCGGGCTCCGTCTACTATGCTGCGACGTCTTTGAGACGCGCGTGGAACACAACGCGCCGTCGACCCGGGCCAGCCGGTCAATTCTGTAAACATGTCGAAGTGAAGGCTTTTGATGAAGAGATCACGAGGTGAGCTGTCAGTCCATATAATCAAGATGGAATGACAGCTCACTTCGTGATCACGTTACTTCTTGTCTATATGAATTGACAGCTCTTCTCTTCGACATGTTTACAAAATCCACCGGCTAGTTCTGAGCGAGCGTTGGCCAGCTCGCCGTCAGCAAATTTAGAGGGTACGAAGTTCTTGGGTCATCTAGGACTTATTATAAATAGCTAGAATTGTTTTCCTCTAATTACTTCGGAGGTAATCATAAGAAGTAGGTACCTACTGCTGCGATTGTGACAAATCTTTAACTGAAACCGTTGGGTGCCACTCTTATATCGTGAAGGAATGCACGATTCTTGTGGGATAGGTTACAAGAGCAAAACCGCAAAATAAAAACTAGTAGGAATAGGTGCTAAACATATTTAACGTCACGCGGTTTTCCGTTCCCGTGGGAGTACGGGGATAAAATATAGCCTATGTTACTCGCTGATAATGTAGGTATCCATTGCTGAAAGAATTTTTCAAATCGGTCCAGTAGTTTTTAAGTTTATTCGTTACATACAAAAATACAAATCTTTCCTCTTTATAAATTTATTTAGTAAATATAGATAGGTATCTACAAAACAATAAAATCCGAAGCTTCTCCTTTTTGAAATCGATCAATTCTCAAACGTTAAGCCGTTGGTATACCGAGGCTTAAGTCCTATCTGAAGCACGCTTAGCTTTTACTTCTTAGCACGTAGTGAAGGCTTGTCTAAGAGGCTTTTGTCACGGCGAGGCAGGTAAAGCCTTCTTCAGCTTCCTTCAAAGCCTGAATAGATAGATATCTACAACAAGGCAGGATAGTTAAAGAGCTTTGCCGCCTTGTAGGGACTTATGCCCACTAGGTTCAAAGCTAGGCATTTTCGAAAAATAAAAAGAAATAGATACGATGCCTAAACATGTGTAACACCAACTTTATTAAAGACATTTCATAAAAAGTTTATGACGATAATCTTGTCTGAAAATAGGCATTTCGTAATTTACTAGCGGGTGCCAATATCTAGAATTAATTTTCATTCAAGTCGAAACTGAGGCCCACACTGGTTTATGTTATCATAACTTAATAGAGGGCTTATTTCTTAATAATAGAAATGGCCTTGCCAATAAAAATATTATTAATTCCTACTTTATGCAAATTGTTCTTGACCTCCTTCAGATTGTGATCTAATAGAGGCATATAAAAGTTGATAGTAAAATAATTAATTTATTGATTGCTCATCAATCTAATTTTTATTTTTATAGATTGATCTATACGCGTAAAATAAAGTTATTCTCATCAATTTTACGTCTCATCTTCACCGAAATTCAATTATACTTCGGAGTTGGTTTGATTGCTTCCTTATTGAATTACCGGCAGTTTAATAACTCAATTTACAATATTTTTTGACACTTTAAATACCTACGTCAAAATGTTTAAAATATGTGTCCATTGATATAATTATAATCTATACTTCTATACAAATATTATAAATGGGAAAGATTTGTATTTTTGTAAACCTACATGTAACGAATAAACTTAAAAACTACTGGACCGATTCAAAAAAATATTTCTGCAATGGATAGGTACATTATCAGCGAGTAATATAAAAAAACCGTTTAAATACATATAGAATAAGAAATTATTAAAGTAACCCATTGGTAGCAAGCACCCTAAGACAAAATCGACTAAAGTCACCTTGACCCACAGTAAATGATTTTGCATCTACTTAATAATGATCATAATTTAAATATTGCAGAGGTCAGGTGCCATCAAATTGATAAACGGTGACATTTAATTTGCAACAAGTTTTGAAGCAAAAAAATAAAAAAATTCGTTGCGAAAAATTGACAAATTAAAGATCTTTATCATTTCATATTAAAACGACTTAATAATAAATATAAAAGCGAAAGTATGATTTTGTCGGTATGTACGTTACATCGTTGCTGCAAAACCACTGATCCGATAATGAGGACTTCTTGAAGCAATAAATTAACGGTTTTAGGATTTTTTTCTTACTTTCTCGAAAATGAAAAGGCGATGAATACAGACATGATATAAATAATGTTTATGTGATTAAATTATTTTACGTTTTTTTATAGTATATATACATATACTTAGATAGAGTTATTTATGTAGTTGCACCGAAATGTTGATATTAATATGGATCTTCCCGAGATTTCTAACGGACAATCCCGTGTGGCCAACAATATTACAAATAAATAATAATAATTTTTATTTTGTTCTCACAAGCTATGTTGTGCGAACTACAAATGTGGCAACATCGCGCATTTGCGCATTGGAATTTTGCAACTTCAGACATCCGATGTCGTTGATGTAAATTTGGCAACGTCGCGCGTGCAGTGGTTTAAATTGTGTAAAAGTAAATAACTTTTTTATTTAAAAAATCACGGGAATTTTCTCCTCTTTAAAATTCATCTCGGTATTTGAGGCATATCCACTTTATTCTTTCTAACTCTACCTAATTCCGACCTCTGCATTTAAGTTACAGAAAATGTACATTATTGTACATTGTACATAGGTACGTACATTTTCTGTATTTTATATTTAGGTATATTTATTTATTAAAACTTTATGCACTAGTAAAAACACTGTACAAAAGCGGACTTAATGCCTTAGGCATTTTCTACCAGTCGAAATTAGGGTGGAGCAGAGACAACATGGCAGGTGCAACTTAAAGAAAAACTAAAAATAGAGAGAAGAAAAAAAATTAAAAAACATTTATAAATACATATATACATACATACACATAAATAAATTTATTAAGAAAAAACGAATCCAACGAATTAACGCTGTGATGATTCTACCAACTTCTTGTGAATGTGCTCACGTGCCTTCACCTTAAAGGACATATTCTATCTCTATTAATATTCTTATGTTGTGTATTTTATATTCAGAATCCGGATTCTGATCATGATTGAGTATTTATAAAACTCATTTCTCTTCTAATAATAGCATAACTATTTGATTTGGTTTGACTCGTTCTTATCTCCAAATTCTAGTTCAGAAAAAGACCGAAGCCAAGCCATGTGCTTACTTAATTAAGTATTTAATAAAAAATGTAGTTTCCGTTTATATGTTACGGGGTCATTCTCACCACAGCTAAAATCTAGACTATCTATCCGTTAAAAGCAGTATGAGTACAGTTTGATAGTTTTTATTTTACGACAAGCTCACTGGCGAGCTACGTATGGTATTCCGAAATACCGCTCACCGAAAGGACGGTTTTCCGATAACACTCTACTCCGACGGTTAGTTGAACGAAAAAATAATTGGCCGATGAAACGTTTCGCCGATAATATTATTCATCGACGGTTGGTAGTCCGAATGAATCCTTCGCCGATGTAACGGTTCACCGAAAACACTCTTCAACGACGATTGGTTAAAGGAACGAATCTTTCGCCGATAGCACTCGTTGTAGGGGAATTCTTTTGCCAAGTGGATAGTTTTTCTTTCAGCTTGTCAACACCCTTAGGTCTTGTAGAAGTCATGTTAAAAATACAGGTAATAATAAAATAATACATGGAAGAGTGGCAATAGAAAAAAAAAAAAAAGTTTTTATTTAACAATAAGTAAATTAATCAAAAAGGAAATTTATATTGTTTTTTACAATAAACAATATGATTATGATTATTATGATTTCTCTATTAGAACTGCGACAATAGAAAAAAATTAAATAAACTGTGCGAACAAAGCAAAAAACAAATAAAAGTAACACAACGTGATACATTTTTAAAGTTATAGTAAATTGTGAGTTATTATTATTATTTGTACTTATAATTATTATAATTCTTTAAGGATATAAAAAAAATATTTATTTCTTGTTTTTCAGGTATGAATATGAATATGGGCCAATCCACCTAAGAAAGATTCAATATTCATTTCACTCTTTTGTGATAAGTGTGTTTGTATCCTAGCATCATATTCAACCTGTGCATTACGTCTACGCTTTGGCATGGGTTCCGAGGAGTTGATTCGTTCAATGACACATTCTGTATGCTTCTGCTCTTTAGCAAATTCAATAATTGTTTTATAAATGTTCCATTTTTTTCTATGGAGAAGCGTGTTCCATCGTTCATGCCACGATTCTAATGCATTTTGTGTCCTTGGAACAGAAAGTGTGCGATCGTAAACTGACCACATAGCTGGTGGAAATAATGCCTGATTTCTTTTTATTATCAAACCCGTGTTAGTTCTTTGCTGCGTGTGATGTGATCCAACATAATATTTCTTAAACCACTGGGCAATTTCAGCTGCTTCTGTCGGCAATATTTAATTTTGGATGATTTCGAAGGCTTCGGATATCACAGCGGGCTCAAGAAAAGCGAGGGCAACTAAGTGTCTGATTTTGTGCGCAAATGCAGCATATCGCCTTGCGAGACCCTCTGACTGGACATGACGCCAAATACTTTGGGTCAAATAGAATAAGCATAGCCTGTGGGCGCAGTCTGGAAACTGTCGTTTGACTGCATTGATCACTGCTACTTCAAAATCAGTTAATATATCATCATAAAAATGTATCACGTTGTGTTACTTTTATTTGTTTTTTGCTTTGTTCGCACAGTTTATTTAATTTTTTTCTATTGTCGCAGTTCTAATAGAGAAATCATAATAATCATAATCACATTGTTTATTGTAAAAAACAATATAAATTTTCTTTTTTTATTAAATTTCTTATTGTTAAATAAAAACTTTGTTTTTTTTTTTTCTATTGCCACTCTTCCATGTATTATTTTATTATTACCTGTATTTTTAACATGACTTCTACAAGACCTAAGGGTGTTGACAAGCTGAAAGAAAAACTATCCACTTGGCAAAAGAATTCCCCTACAACGAGTGCTATCGGCGAAAGATTCGTTCCTTTAACCAATCGTCGTTGAAGAGTGTTTTCGGTGAACCGTTACATCGGCGAAGGATTCATTCGGACTACCAACCGTCGATGAATAATATTATCGGCAAAACGTTTCATCGGCCAATTATTTTTTCGTTCAACTAACCGTCGGAGTAGAGTGTTATCGGAAAACCGTCTTTTCGGTGAGCGGTATTTCGGAATACCATACGTAGCTCCTCACTGGCAGGCTGTTAGTCTAGAATTCCAGATTTAAAAAGTTTCGAGTAAATTCGTTGTATGTGTTGGCTGTTTTATGATTGCCTATAAAGATATACTTAGCTATTTTTGCGTACATGGGTTTTTGGATCTGCTCACTATTATTTTATTATATCAATTATTTTTATTTTAATGTAGTTTTAGGCAGCGGCTTGGCCTGTAAGAAAATCGCACCATACCCCAAGGGAACATGCGTTACTTTCGTATTTATCACACTAATATTATAAAGGCGAAAGTTTGTGGGTGTGTGTATGTTTGTTACTTCTTTACGCGCTAACGGCTGAACAAAATTTAGTATAGAGATAGTTTGGGTCCCGGGAAAGGACATGGGATACTATATTTACATCCCGGAAGTATGTTTCCTTGGGGTAATTTCGACATTCACGCGGGTGGAACCGCGGGCGGTAGTTAATAATACTTATTAGTATGGTTAAGTATGGATAGGCACCTACATATACTTTTTTTAATAAAATCTCGATTAAATCTAGGCCTCATAATAAAATATTCAGACAGTCTCGCTTATGCATTTTAATTTGTATCATTTAATGAAAATATACTCGGTCATCGTATCGTCATCTAGCTAGATTGTAGGTATATTGATATTTATAAAGAACATAGTATCAGTAATAATGTTATTCATAATATCTATGTGTTTGCTAATAAAAGAAGTTAATTAATTGTAATTCATTTGCATTAATGACTTTACAACTGATGCTATACGGTACTTGAGACAGAATTAAAAAATATTAAAGTAACGGTTGTCCTTTCTTCTTCAATTTGCTAAAACTGGCTTTAATATTTTATTATTTTTAATTACCAGTGTGGTTCATAAACAACTTTGCATCTAATTTCAACCTAACCGCAAAAACCTGGTTCCTGGTTTAGTTTGGTTAGGTTCTCAATTCGATTAGATTTTTTTTGTTCTATGTTTATTATGCGGTCATTCCGTCAATGACGAATGAATATTGATGTGTCTTTTTTATTCGAAAGCCTATGCTCCTCAAGTGGTCCAATTGGCACCTAGTCAGAAACTGATGATGGGATCCTAGGGAAATCGACCCTCAAATTTTAAAGGCACATACAATGTTTTTCATATACTTTCTAACGCAATTCAGATAATAGTGCCTGGTAATCAACATCTCATCTTGCTGAGCTGATGATGGAAGCTGATCCTTCCATCATCAGCCCAGCAAGATGAGATGTTGTGCCAAAAACACCGACTTCCGAATTTAAAGTTATTTTATACTTTGTAGTATTTTTTTTGGAAGTCGGTTGTTTTCTTTTTTTCACCAATAAAATTCTCATATAGTGCCTGAAAACATCAATCAATTCGGCAATAAACCAAAAAGAATACTGACATTCAATTCATACATCTGACAGTAATGACTCATCTCTCTTCAACATACAAAGAAACTGACTGACTGACATAGGTATCAACGCACAGCCAAAACTACTGGAATTAGGAACATTAAATTTGTACATGTCTTCCTTTTATGATATAGGTGAGCACTAAGAAGGATTTTTTGGAAATTTATCCTTTCAAGGGGGTAGATTGCTTGTACATACATCTGCGCAGACAAAGTCGCGGACGACGGGTTAGTTTATCAATAAATCTAAAAACAATACAAAACCTAACAACCATTCTATTCAGTTGACAGTAATGACCCATTGGCTGGCCTGTTGGTCGAGTGGTTAGTGACCCTGACTGCTAAATCGGAGGTCGTGGGTTCGATTCCCACCCAGGACGAATCTTTGTGTGATGAGCATGATCATTTGTTCTGTGTCTGGGTGTAATTTGTATAATATGTATGTATTTAGAAATATATAAGTATGTTTATCAGTTGTCTGGTTGCCATAATACAGGCTCTGCCTAGTTTGGGATCGGATGACCGTGTGTGAGTTGTCCCAAGTTATTATATTATATTATTATATTAATCAATATTATCTATTGTTTCATTAATTGCTCGACAGGTTTAATCCTTTCTTTGATTAACAACCAAACATTATGTTTTCTTTGGTGAAAATATAAACTTGATGTTCACTTGTTTTCAAATAGAACGTGCTGTAGTTAAAATATTGAATGGCCAGTGCCATTGCTTATCCATAAGTACGACCTGCAGTGCGATTCTGTAAACATATTGAAGTTGAAGGCTTGGGTGAAGTGATCACGAAGTGAGCTGTCAATCCATGTTATCAAGATGGAATCACAACTCAGTTCGTGATTACTCCACCTGAGTTTTCATGGTGAGAGGTGTACAGAATCGACCGGCTGTTTTTGTGAGTTGTTGGAAGACAACCTGACGGCTCACCTAAGGTAATCGCTACAATTTAAAATCCGTATTAGGTCCTTGAGGCATCGCAGACGAGTTTTCCAGAGGGAAATCTCAAAGCATTTATTTGAATGTCACCACCGCCAATCGTCCATTGAAAGGTTCATTAGAAAACCAGCGTCAGACAGCATCAGTCTGTCTGACATATCGCTGAAATGGACCTTTTGAGTGCAGCCGTGAGATTCACTTGGTTCTTAGCGTACCTACATTTCTTTTTTTAATTTTTATTTCTATGTACCGTGCGTGTTTCATGTAAGTGCTAAATAAATATTATTCTTACTCTTTTTCCTATTCTTCTTACCACTGACCTACCATTAAAAGGTGTAGCTAGTTACACGATCCAAAGCGTAGATCTCCATCGAGAAAGGCACGAAAGAAACTCCACAGACACTCTTAAATCAATCAATAGTTCTCTACATGCTCCATAGGACAATCGAGGGTGTAGACAAAATCAAACTGGTTCAGTTATGAATTAACTTTATAGATATACTGTTTCTTTTTTGTGTTTTTATTTTCTGTTTAATTAATGGTTATTAAGATTATCTGTAAATATGTGAGTACCATTTACCTTAATTTATTTAGAAAATGAATAGGTTTACCTGTGCTGGTAATACTTTGTTTCTATAATACCATACTCTGGGTGCATCGTCCTCACATAATATTAGGTTAATTTTTGTATACCAAATATAGTAAAAACCAATTTTTTTGAAAAGAGTAACTATGGAGTTTCTTGTCCGTTCTTTTCCATAAGAATCTACCTTTCCGAACGGACAGTCACTTTATTAATGTAATAATATTATTTTACTGAACTGTAAATTATAACGTTCAAAAGTGCCGTTTAATGGCCTAATTTAAATAGACGTTTTGACTTTGACTTTGACTTTGCAGACGAGTTTTCCAGAATTTTCCAGAGCCAAATTTATTAGCATTTATTTCAAAGTCACCGCTGACCTACCATTAAAAGGTGAAGCTAGTTACATGATCCAAAACGTAGATCTCTATCCAGAAAGGCAAGAAAGAAACTCCAAATACTCTCTTAAATCAATTAAATTTACCTGCCGCTTAATTCAAATTAAAACAAAAACAAAACGCTAACTGCCAAAACTATTCATGAAACTGAAAAACCCTGTCAAAACAAGTCCTCAAATAAACCATTTCCGTCCCGAAGAAAACCTTCTTTCCCATCTACATTGCGAACAACAATTCCCATATTTATTTTATGAATTCCACCCCCTTCAGAGCCAAATTGATACAGTACATACCGAGTATGTTATGTATGGAACATGCTGACTCATGTATGTGCCCGGGGTCGTTGACCCGCTTGTCCTATTTTGTTCAGTTTATAGTTCAGTCCGAGACGTAAGTATATCATGAAGTATAGTTAGGCGGAAGAATATATGGTGTTGGCCAAAGAAATCTGGTTTTTGGTTGCCTTTTTTGGGGCTTGAAAGCTTTCTTTTTGTCTATTATAAAGAGGTAAATGTTGGTTTGTTTTTATAAATTAAACCATAGTGCTTAGTTTCTTGGATGACTAGAACGACGTAATGTAAACTACCACCTATTGTTAATTTAGAGTTTCTCTTTAAGTGAACTGTAATTTTTTATTTTTTTTATTTAATATGGGTTTGCTCTTGACTCTAGTCCAGGTCATAGATGACAGAGACAAAGTCGACGATGGAGCGAGCTTACCCAGAAGAAGCCTGTTCACTCTAATTTTGAAGAGATTAGGGTTGTATGCGTTCGGAAACACAGACGCAGGCAGAGAGTTCCACTCCTTTGCTGTGCGCATTATAAGAGACGTTTGGAAACGTTAGTACGAATTGGTGGAATAGCAACAAGGTAGGGATGGTAACTTACTTAATTTTGTTCTTTGAGAAATAAAATGTCTTTAAACCGAAGTACCTATTAGAAGAATATTATCTAGCTATATGACTCTCGCAGACGGTCGCGACAATGTGACAACAAAGCGTTGATGCGTTTTCGTTCAATCGTTGTCACTGTCTTAGAGAGTCTTTATGTGGTCAATTTTTATTCGTCTTTAGAATTTCATAGTAGATATAAATACAAGATTAATAGCTCTAAGCCATTGTCTGTAGATTTTTTATTTCCATGACCTTTTCACTAGATTCATTGAACTGGTTTGATCATCACAAAACTTGGGTGTGGTCATTGATTGATTAATAAATTAGGAGTTTGCAAAAAATGGATTTGTAAAGTGACCTTTTATAATGATTTGTTCATGATGATGATGATATATTTTCGGATACTATGTAGTAACCCAATAAAACTAAAGTCGTTTGTTTTTAACTTACGGTCGTTCTCAATAACGTATCAACCTTTAACCAACTGTCAAATTAGCTACCAACAGTAGCTGAAACGTCATGTTTGGCTTTGTAACATGACGTTTCAGCTACTGTTGGTAGCAATTTTGAATAGTCAGGGAGTTGCTCAGTTAGCCAAAGAGTTGATTTCATGAATAAGATCAATTTCTACTAAATATATTGGAAGGAACTGATTGTTATGACCCAACTTATTGTGTGGCGATGGTCAAACGCGAACTTTTTTTTAGTACATGGGCTCGTTCTATATCACATGATGGTAAGCGATGACCTGGAAGTAACCTTATCACTGTTGACTTAAAGACTCCCATTAATTGAATAAACCTTTTGTCCGGCTTCGTTTTTTGTAAACCCATATTTTATAAAAGACACTGTCTTTTTCATACATTAAAGCCTTTTTTTAGGGTTCCGTACCCAAAGGGTAAAACGGAACCCTATTACTAAGACTCCGCTGTCCGTCTGTCTGTCACCAGGCTGTATGTCTAGTTAGACAGTTGAAATTTTCACAGATGATGTATTTCTGTTGCCGCTACACAACAACAAATACTAAAAACAGAATAAAATAAATATTTGAGGGGGCTCCCGTACAACAAACGTAATTTTTTTTTCGTGTGCGATTCCGACTCGCACTTGGTCGTTTTTTTAAAGATACACTTTTATTCCGCCATAGACAACTGCCTCTTCGGACTGGCTGACACTATTACAGTCTATTATTATACACAACCACTCCACCTACCCCCAAACGCCAACAAAGCGATATATTGCGTGCACCATCCGATCTATAATCGTACCATTTAGTGAGGGCAACGCACTTTTCGAAACCAGGTCAGTTTTACCCGATCAATCATGAACCGAACAAATGGTTTCAAGAGTGTAACGTGTGATCAATCATGGTACTTCCCTTTGTAATGTAGGTTAAGTATGGTTATTTTGAATTTCAATTGTTATTTTTGGGTCAGTGTTTCTTTGGGCTGGTGATCGAAGTTCCTAGGGGTGGTCGTTGAAGTTTCTTTGTGTTACTCAAGGGATTATTTTCAGGTATTAAGGGATTCTATGAGGAATTATACTTGAGGTTTTTGAAGTTATCAGCCGAGCTAATAAGCTAATCTATCACACTAATATTATAAAGGCGAAAGTTTTTGAGTGTGTGTGTATGTTTGTTACTTCGACACGCGCAAACGGCTGGACCAATTTTGATGAAATTTATGTATATAGGTATGTAGGAAGCTGACACCCTGGATTAACACATAGGCTACTTTTTATCTCAATATTCCTACGGGATCGAGACTTACGCGGGTAAAACCACAGGGCTGTCGCTAGTACCTACTAATAATAAAGCGGAAGAGTTGGTTTGTTTGAACGCGTTAATCTCTGGAACTACCAGTCGGATTTGGATAATTCTTTTTGTTTATGTTTGCCACATTCATGAGGAATGCTCCCCGGATTGTGGGATTTTAGAGGAGGTATTATCAACTCTATGTTACTTACTTCCACGAACATTAGGTATATTTTTTTTTTATGTAATCTACCTATTACGGATCTTTGATGATGACTTATAATATGATAAGTTATTTGAGGGTAACTACGAATTAGCAGAATAGGTATTTAAAATTTCTAAAAAGGCTTATACAAATAATGCGGGTAGGTTTGTCTGGAAACTTTTGAAACATTGAAATGTTTTGGCGACAATATGTTACGAAAATGAAAGGAGAAAGCCTATATTTTCATTTCGTTTTTATTAACGTAATAGTCCTTTCTCCGTTTTTACAAAAAAACCAACCAACAATAATTTCTATTACACGACCAATGACACTCAAAACAAATACTTAATGAAAAAACATTACACTCCTTCTGGGAAGTCGGTTTAAGAAACTTGAGAATTACGAGCAATTGGCACAAATAATAAAATACACTAAAGCTCATACAATCTTTCAAAAACTAAATGAAAACTGATCGTGGTTAAACCTAACAGCGGGTTTAACAACGAGCCCCTCTTAATCTCAGTTTAAACCGGGATTACCCTAATTAATTGGATAGATTTACTACGGAACCCGCGACGTGGTTCACATATTTTATAAATAACGTCATTGTTTGGTAAAATATGATAGTGTTGTTACGAAATGTTTCGTAGAGAACTTACTCCTGATAAAAGTATCCTATTTGCTATAATATTCCTCTGTGCCAAATTTCATCAAGATCCGTTCAGCCATTCTGACGTGATTGAGTAACAGACACATCCATCCATCCAAACATTCAAACTTTCGCATTTATAATATTTCTATAGATAGTATAGATTAAACTTCTAACTCCATTTGAATTGGACAGGGGTTGATAAGTGAAACAATACATTATAATTAACACCATGTACGGCATTTTACCTATGTGTCACAAATAAATATTTAATTATTCTGTAAAATCATTTGAGCAATGTACAGTTCTGAATATCATATGTCTCTTTTCCGTAGTTTAAGACGATTGTCAGTTGTCAATCGATCATCAATAACACATAACAGATGATTGATTTGAAAATGTACAATTTTATAGACCTAACAATGAAAAAAAATTTGATTGGTTCAGTTGAATCGGTTTTCCCTCAGGAAGCACTCTAATTTTTGTTTTTTTTATAGACTTGCCTGTCCTTTTTCCTAACTTAGCGTCAAAAAATTCGTTATTTACGTGGTAAGCACTATGTTCCTCGAGCCAGCGGACGGCGAGCGTTGGGTGGCTCGCTGTCCGATCACAACCAGGCCCGGGTCGATGGCGCGTTGTGTTCCACACACGCCTCAAAGAGATGTCAGCAGAGGAGACGGGGCCCGCTAGGGCCACAGCCTGCTTTAAGGGCTTTAGAAGGAACACGGATTGGTTTTAGTCAGTAAGTGTCCGATACGCCCTTCCGCTCCATGAAGAGAGACTTGATGACTTCCCATCTTTAAAAAAAGAAGCACTAGGTATCTTCCTATGAATAAATTATTGTAAGTAATCTCTCCAAATGTTGTTTGTTGACAGTTTGATACAAAAGTAACAATAAAACCTCATTTACGCCGGCCATACACGAATGTAAAATTGGACCAAATAGTGGCCAGTGATTGTCCAGCCGTGACCATGAACATGGTCGTCCAATGTAGTCTAAGAGAAGTTATTTATGTTTGTTTTATCTGTGTTGAATAGACAAAAATAAAAGTAAAAAAATTGAGTTTACCTATGTCCCAATAGTTAAATACTTTGATATTCAAATTAAATTAAAACGAGTTTCATTTTTTGTTAATTCATAAACAACTAAGTAAAAAAATACACGATTAGTTTTAATTCAATATTAGTCACTCGAATAAATATTTTAAAGATTGCATCGCATCAGTAGGTATTGTACGAGTAATACCTAGGTACATTAAAATCGATTATATTGTTTGGAATTCAAATCAAATTCAAAGCTAAAATTGTCTTTGTGTGAATAAAAAATATAAATAATAAAAATAGGTATCAATAAAAAATAAAACTTAGTCATAATGGCGTGCAATCGTGTCGAATCGAATAACACTTTCTTTGTCAAATTCAAATAAGTATCAGTTATCAATGTTATCATAAACATGAAGCAAATTCCAGTTAAACGGATGCTTTTTTTCGCCATATTAGCAGATAAACTTCCAATTAAAAATTTTAGAATGCCTTTAGAATAACCAAACTGGACTTACAAAATGGCCACTGTATGCCGCTTGCATAAGATTAAAAAAAAAAGTGCCTTGCCTTGAATTAAAATCTGTTAAAGGAAAGCTTGTTTTTTAGTCTTTTTTCTTTACTTTTATGGTTAATCCATTTACACGGCCAGTGTTTAAATTTTAACGCTATGTGAAAATAGGTCTTTAAAAAAAAGTGTACCTAAAGGTCTCAATCGAGTTTCACCACGACCATTGATTTTGTTTTATTGAAAACGAAGAGTACCAATTTTATTGTTTGTCAAGGTTAGTGCAGTGAAACTTGATTTTTATGATCAAAAAAGTATACTGAAAAATAACATTGGCTAAAACATGTTATAGGTACTTAAGAGAAATAATGGACAGCCTAATGACGATCCTTAGGCATTACATCTAGGTAATACAGTCAAATAGGATAGCCAAGTCTAAGCTAAGATGATACGATAAAAACTAAGCGTAAAAAGCAGGCGGTTTCTTAACACTTTGGCATTGGTATCATAATACGACGAATATAATAACCGGTGATCCTCTAATTATGCTAAACAATACACAAAACAAAAACTATGCTTCAAGGAGACTCAACTCATCTATTAATAATCAATTAAAAGGTTATTAAGTGTTGAAAGACTAATTAATTCACTTAAAGGAAGGTAAGTAATAAAGATCTTGGAAGAAAAAAATAATACTTATTCACTTTTTTCTTTAAAAAAACAGAGTTTAAAATAGGAACCGTAAATGAAGATGAACTGTTGTCAAATTAAAACAAGTATGCAAATTAAAATAACCGTATTTACATCGCATTAAACGTTATTAAACTCTCAAGTGAAATTAACTGCACGAAAAACAAATTTTCTTCGAGCTCCTATCCTAATAAATCCTCAGCCCACACGCTATTACACATCAAATTAAACAGCTATTAATTTTACAAAAAACCTCGTTCATTTTACTTAAAATAAAGAATAAAATTCCCGCCAAAAACCTTAAAAAATCCAAATGTCACTTTGTTTTTTTTCCAACGCACTACACTGTTCACTTTATTTTTTCACGGGCAAAGGCACAGCGCGCGTTCAGCCTCGTATACGGCCGGTTGTAGACTGAACGGAGGGGGGTGGTGCCCTGCTGTTAGACCGTGTACACACGATCCAGTTTTATTGAACAGAAACATGCTATTGAAGGAAAATATCGGATTTTTATTGCTGAAAGGATTGATTGTTTTACATAAAATTTTAAAGGAAAGGATTTTTCTTTGAGTGAGTGACATAACGAAAACATTGATTCAAGCGTAATATTGGCGTTGTTGACACCATTTTCGTACAGGGATTTTTATAATTTTCAGACAACCTTTGACCTTTTTAGCCGAACTAGCCTTCAACAGTTACATGGAATTAGTTTAATTAGTACAAAGGAACTGTTTTACATACGGTTTGTTTCTTTTTACAAAAGGAAATACTGTAGGACTTAAGTGTATAAATTAAGGAATCTACTTCCCATTCTAACTAATGCATAGTCACGCTCGATATTTAGTTACTCTAGTTACATAATGGTCCTACCATTATGTAACTTGTGATATTTGAGATAGCATTCATATTAATATTTTGTTGTTTTTTGCTTATGAACTAAAACGGTTTAACATACGCTGACATAAGAATAAATTGTGGTCTATTAGAAAAAAAACGGCCTAGTAAGACATAGATTTGCACACGAGGGGTTCCGTACCGCAAACCGAAAAAAATAAATAAAAAAATATTAGTTTAAAATGCATACCTATGTATTCTATGAAAATTTACACTGTCTTTTAGGTTAGTGTAAATTTAGATGATAGGAGTTTACAATCATCTACAACTCTATGGCCTGAACCCTGCGCTGACCTATGCAAGCGACTGCACATGTATTTGGAGCGGTTGCATTCGCAGCCGATGGCCGACAGAGCGTTACGATTGCACAATCACAACAATGTTGCGTCAAGCTTCTATGTACCATGCGTGATTTTGTTCTGTGGACTTGGGAGGAGCTGGTGGGTAAATAATAACAGACGCGCGGTTCGAACTTTGAGGTTAGGCTATGCTTGCCGAAATCCGTGCATACACGCCGAGTTTCCTTCGTGCCTCGGAAAGGGTAAAGCTATTGATCTCGGCTGTCACTTGAGCACCTCGTAACGTTACGGGTAGTCAGCGGCCAGTAAATCTGACACCAGTCTTGCCAATGGTGGCTGGGTTGTAGAGAAAACCGGCTATGTGCGTGCCTTGGATGGAAAAATAGTTTTCGCACACCCTCAATATTTTTGAACGCCCTATGCAACGACGAAAATAAATCAACACCACTTCATGTGTGGGGGCCATTTTTTTTCTAAATTATATTTTACGATTTTGTCGGCGTTGATTAATATGTATAGACACATACCAAACTCCCACTTTCTGCTGCTAAGCGTCTCTGAGCTAAACCGCGGACAGACAGACGAACATGTCGAAACGATAAGGGTTCCTTGTTGGCTACGGAATCCTAAAAAGGCCATCCTATTTATCCTTTGCACTGTCATCCCATAAATTTTAGATTTTTAGACGAAAATGATTACTGATCGAATCTCCTAGTCGGGGAAATAGATTTCACAGTCAGTTAAATTGGTTAAAGAGTCAGTTCTGAAACTTGCCTATTGCCAAGAGGGTTTAAATACTTAATTACTTACTTACATAAGTTTAAGTGTCTATATACTAACACAAACAGTATCATAACAATATACATATAAGGTCAAATCTATGGGCCAAAGTAGCCTGAAACAAAGAGGTTATTAGGTATATTATTATTTTTGGAAACTAGATTTTTCGAATGATGGCAGTGTGTCTTTGTTATATTTTTTGGCACTATTTAATTGGTGACTCATTTGACTATGGCTCATTCTAAATTGGCTTCGTATCTAAACTACCTATCGGATATAATACTCCTACCAAAGATTTATGGTTTACAAGCAGCCAATTTGAAAACTGATTCATTTTTGCACCAATATTCTATTATTTCCTCAACACGAATCTACCTCGACCCAGCCTCCCTCAATCAAAGTGATAGTTAAAGCTTGTTATTTAGATTATGTCCTAGGTATTATTAGATATTGTCATGACGACTGAGTAGCACAATCCCTTAAAGCCTCGAATCCATTAGGCAACATTTGACGCGCAACACATGACGCCCAACATGTTCAGCAACGTTGCACTACAACGCGCAACATTGACAATGTTACTATAATAAAAGTTCTTCGTTGCCGTTCAACATGATGAGCAACATGTTGTGCATCATGTCGCGCGTCAAATGTTGCCTAGTGGATACGAGGCTTAAGACCGGGGTCTATAACCAGTGCGTCTTACCCGTAATGACTTACGGAGCCGAAACGTGGACTCTCACTAATGCTTGCTCCACAAATTCAAGGTTGCTCAGCGTGCAATGGAGAAAGCAATCAGTGTCTAAACGCCGACAGACACTACACTGACAGACTGAATACAAGAATTTACTTCGACGGGACTCTTCGCCGACGGGGCTCTTCGCCGACAGGACACTTCGCCGACAGGACTCTTCGCCGATAGGGCTCATCAGCGACGCAACTTATCTCAGGTACTTATTTTGGAAATCGATTATGCATGAAGTCAGTCGCCAGAGAACGAAACCGACAGTGCACGTAGAATCAGCATGCTATAGTGGAAGTGGGCCGGCTATGTCTATAGACGACAGAGGGTCCATGGAGCAGATATGTGTAAGAGTGGAGACCGCGTATGGGCAAACGTAGTGTGGGACGCCCTGCGGCACGATGGATCGATGATTTGAAGAAGGTGGCTGGCAGCGGATGCATGCGGATTGCTCAAGACCGGGATGGTTGGCGGTCTTTGGGGTAGGCTTACGTTCAGCAGTCGATAATATTAGAACTAAATGAAAGAAAATTTAAATCTTATATTAAAATCACACTTTGTCAACAAGCATATTACAAACTAGATGATTACATTAAAGATAAGAATGCTTGGAAACATGCTGGTCCCGCTCCATAGGACGATCGGTGTAGTAGACAAAGTCAAACTTGTTGATTTATTTACTGTATATATACTGGTGTACTTTCTGTTTTTTTTTTAACTATGTAATTTAACTCACACACTGATCCATTGTTGTTAATTATATTGTAAATATGTGAGTACCATGTCCCTTGCTAGCAAACTTAATTTTATCTCTGCTGGTATTGCTTTGTTGTACCTATTAGTATATAAGTGTGTGCTGTATATTAGTGTAATGTTGGATGCATTGTGCTCACATAATATAATCAATTGATCAATGTACCTATGTATACAAAATATTGTAAAACTTATATTAGAAAAGAGTAACTATGGAGTTTCTTGTCCGTTCTTCTCCATAAGAATCTACTTTTTTCGAATGGACTAGACAACTAGCTTATATTTTTATTTTAAACTGTAAATTTGACGTTCAAAAGTGCCTTTTAATGGTCTAGTTGAAATAAATGAATTATAATAATAATAATAATATCTTGGGACAACTCACACACGGTCATCCGATCCCAAACTAGGCAGAGCCTGTGCTATGGCAACCAGACAACTGATAAACATACTTATATATTTCTAAATACATAGATACATATTATAGATAAATTACACCCAGACACAGAACAAATGATCATGCTCATCACACAAAGATTTGTCCTGGGTGGGAATCGAACCCACGACCTCCGGTTTGGCAGTCAGGGTCACTAACCACTCGACCAACAGGCCAGTCAATTGACTTTGACTTTGACTGATATAAGTATGAGTGACTGAGTTTAGTGAATTGGAAGAAGTTTCTATCAAAATCCGAATGACTACTTTAAATAATATTTTCACAGGTCACTCATTCCGGATGTTTCTTGTAAAGTAATATCAATCAAAAGACTTATTATGAAACATAATATTATATTACATCGGAGTATATTTGAACCGTAACACGGACAGCCAATATTATTGGGTGACGCATGTATTCAAAGCTGATGGAAAATCAATGGCAGCGAATGGTATTGACAGCGACGTCAAACACATGGTATCAAATTGAGTTACGTTATTTATTTACTAACTTACCTATGTAGGATAATCATTTTGCTTTTGTTTCTACGGAAAAAGGAGAAAATATGTTCACATTCTTCGATGGTTTAGAGTTTAGACAATTCCGCAGACCTCTACTATAACTTGCGTTATGAAAGAAGAGTAAGCTATGCGTCTTGTATAGCTTCGTCTCCCTCTCACACCTGGACCATGATGGTTTTAAGATTTCGGAAGAAAATGCAGGTAATAATACCCAGCGATACCTAGTGCTGCTTTCAAAGATTGACCTTTAATTAACGGACCATATTTATCTCTAGTTATAGCATTCACTAAGTTGTAATTCCTTATTTATTTCATGGTTAGCTTTTGCCCGCAACTTCGTACGCGCATATCCCGTTTTTTTCCGTTCCCGTAGGAATTTCGAGAAATTCTCTTAGTGCTCCTCTATATTCCCCAAGGAACATACATGCCAAATTTCAGCTTTCTACGACCAGTAGTTTCGGCTGTGCGTTGTCTGTCAGTCACTCAGTAACGGAAGAATTTTATATACATATGTCACCAGAAAATGGCAAACGCCGTAAGATTGTAAAATATCGCGTGAAATTGTAAACTATTTTTTCTAAATAAGACACTAAGGAAACATTGACATATATATTGATTGATAGAGGAACCTGATAAATGATTATTCAAGATTTGTAAACATAATATTAAATTAAAATTGACATGAACAGATTTTTCTAGATCTCACTTTAGGTAGCGCTTTAAGTAAGTGGGTACAAAAATGTTTTTACACATACTTATGTATCAAAATGAACAATGTATAATAGACGGCCCTAAATTATCATCTCTTCGACGAATATTTTGCTAATCCCACCATGCATTTGAATACAATTTATAAATAAAACATGGCCCTTCTACGGGTTATTTATGTTAAGTTTACTAACAAAACATCAAAACTTTAGCACAATCATATTCATCAAAACTGTATTATTCATCAATGGGCGTTGAAGTGTGACTAACTATGGCATGTTAGCAAATTTGGCATTATTTCACTACAAGTGTATGGATTAAGGTCTAGATTTCTTTGGCAAAAATCAACATGATTATTTATAAAAAGAAAACAAAATTGATTCGATTTTTAAAATTCAAAGAGACAGATTAAACTGCATTATAAAACAACTTATTTTGAAAATATTCGTATTGGAGATGTTATAACAGTAAAAATAACAAGAATAGATACATAAAATTAAACGAAATCTGCATGAAAATGCATGTTATTTATGGAGATGCTCGTGTATCTTTTTACTTAAATTTTAAGGAAAAATTGTCGTGTGTTTTGACCTAAACCACAGCCATTTTGTACATAAATGAAGCAGAGTCATGTTTCCAACTTACTTCTCACCATTTTCACAGGTTTTATCTTCAAGACGTAACTGAACAACCCCGAAAATATTAAAAACCGGCACATCACAGTCTCATAACCCTAATTATCACTAATAACCTTATCTTGAACTAAAATAACGACCACTCACGCACACTCAATGAATGAACTGAACGCAACGGGTCACTGAAAATTCACCCTTAAAATTCGTGAAGAAAATGGGAAAATCCGAAGTTTTATCTCAAAGGCTATTAGGTTGGGAATGGCGTGGCAGTTTCGTGAGTGTTATGACGTTTCGTTCCGAGTGGGGTGGTTGGAAAACCCGAAGTAGTGAGTCATAATACTGAAAACTCGCCAGAGGGGGTGCAATGGGGGTGTAAAGGGGTGGCACCACGATGGCGCCTGAAAACCCATACATTTCTTATTAATCAGGTGTGAATAACGAAAAATGGGGATCGGGGGTGATTTTTACATGCTGTTTTTTTGTGTTATGGGAATTTCATTAACCTTTCACCCGTTTCAGGTAAATACGGGGTGTTTGAGTGTATGTTAAATGGGGTAACACGATTGTTATTTAGAGATCGTGTTTTACGGCCTACCTACTTGAAAATAATAGCAATTGTGAAATGAAACGCATTATTATTGGTCTAAATTGCACTTAACGTATTTAGGGCACTTAACTAACAGATCAATCCATTAGAACCGAACATTGGAAAAATAAATCAATGCCATTATATAATGCAAAGATGTAAAAAAAAATCCTGCCATACCTGCTGCGGCTGCAACACAACAGTAAAGTTGAGAAAAAAAAAAAAAAAAACAGGCATAGCCCATATTATCACATAACACAATTTAAAATCACACATAAAATAAATCCAATAAAATTAAATATGGCATGTCAAATTAAACCAGCTCACAAATACATTAATTAAATCATAAGTATAATAGTAGTATGTTGAAAATGTGGTATGAGATGTCAAATTTTTGAGATAAATTAAATAAATAATCTAGGAAATATTATAGCCATAGCGAACTGGACTGAACATTACTGTCACAAAGTCATTGACCTGTAGAGAGAATATCGCTCTCTATTCCGAAGGTCATGACAACGAAGGTGACACTGACAGTCACTTCAATAAAATTCAAGAAAATGACAACTAACACCCCAATGATATGGGAACACTTTCAGCCGTTCGATTCTGTAAACATGTCGAAGTGAAGGCTTGGGTGAAGTAATCACGAGGTGAGCTGTCAATCCATATAATCAAGATGAATTGACAGCTCACCTCGTGATCATTTCACCCGAGGCTTCTCTTCGACATGTTTACAGAATCGACCGGCAGTACTCATTGGCGAAATGTTTTTTGGCATGTATCAGGGTAATCAAGATACCCAACTCCCTTCCTCTAAGACCATAGTCTACAGGAGTATTGCCCTCCTCAGTAACATCTTATTTTATTTCGAACCCCCAAAAGTGAACATTCATTTATTATTAAACTAAATTTAGCTGTAGTAAACTAATATGAAAGATTTTTCACGTGACATCTTGATTATATGGATTGACAGCTCACCTCGTGATCACTTCACCCAAGCCTTCGACTTATTTAAAGAATCGACTGGCATAAAATTAAGAGTTCACTTCACCTAAGACTTCGTGGTGAGGTGTTTACTTAATAGCATTCTATCTAAGTCTATGGTAAGTATCAGGTACTTAACGACAAAACCGAATCGTGACCAGTAATCATTGCGCAAGTTGACCGTCAAAACGCACTGCCCTAGATTGTGGACAGTGGTTACTCTTGCTCTCTTTAGTTTAAAAAACAACAATGAAAATGATGCAGAATCAGTAGAAGAGATGCAGGGAAAGTAACGAGCATCTTTTTTTTTTAAGGATGGGAAATCATCAAATGACTTCTTCCGCTCTTGGTGGAGCGGAAGGGCGTGTCAGACTCTTACTGACTAAAACCTATCCGTGTTCCTTCTAAAGCCCTTTGCGTTCCAGGGCCGCGGTGACTCTTTCGAACAGATTCCGCAAAAGTATTGGGGATTATGAAGATGGCTGTAAGTATGAAATGAGGAAGAAGGTGTGTGTCCGAGCACAAGAAACGGAATATCTATAAGAAATTGATACTGCTTACTTATAAAAAAGGAAATAACTGCTGTGCCGACACCAATAGAGGAAGATGGATTGGATAGTGCCTAATTTTTAGGGTTACGTGCCCAAAGGGTAAAACGGGACCCTATTACTAAGACTTCGCTGTCCGTCTGTCACCAGGCTGTATGTCATGAATGTAGTTAGACAGTTGAAATTTAGACAGATGATGTATTCCTGTTGCCGCTATAACAACAAATACTAAAAAACAGAATAAAATACATATTTAAGGGGGATCCCATACAGCAGACATGATTTTTTTTGCCGTTTTTACAGATAATGGTTACGGAACCCTTCTACCCGAGTCCGACTCGCACTTGGCAGTTTTTTTTTTTTTGTTCTAGCGGCAATAGAAATACACATTTTGTTAAAATTTTAACTGTCTACTTTTTATGGTTCATGGGATACAACCCGCAGACAGATGGACGGACAGCGGAAACTTAATAAGGTAACCATAGGATATAGTAGGCGCCAGATAAATGTGGAATAAAGTATATTGACCTTTCCCTAATAACTGTTCATAGGTACCTGAACAATTAAATATGAATCGTTTTTCATTATTAGACAATGTTAAGGATCACGAGAGATGATGATTCGGGACAGCTTTGTGTCATTAATTCCGTTTTTCAAATTAAAAATGTCAATAATTGTAGGTGGGTCAATGACCGTTATTCCACGATTATCTGGCGCCTACTATAGTTACCTTATTTTAGCAATTCCATTATTTAACAAATTTAAAAGAAACGTCTGACACGCCCTTCCGCTCCACCCAGAGAGAAAGAAGTCATTTGATGATTTCCCATCACAAAAAAAAAAATGTACTGTGCAACTATGAATTAGTGCGTTGCGTCTCGCAACGCATCGTTTTGTTGCCTGAGTTAGTGCAATAACATAATCCTTGTCATTTCAAGAATGGATCCGGGTGCAATGGACCCGGATGAATCATATTGCTTTGTGCGTCTGTCTGCCTTCATCTAAACGAGCCTGCTCATTCAAGATCTTAATCAGGTTTCTTGAGTGCGCACTGTTAACTTAGCTCAGTGCTAAAATTGCCTCGTTAACTTATTGTTTGGCCAGATTTCATTTAGTACGTTAATTGCGATCGTGACATTTAAGTTATTTGTTTTAAAAACGTTTTTATTTATCTTTTATGAAGCTTATTTCGGGAATATGAATGATTTGAGAACGCTGTAAGATTTGTAGACTCATACATAGATATTGAGCACTGTCTATATTATTTTAAGTTATTAGTCTTTGTTGATAGTCCTACACAGCCCTCCTCTAATATCTAAATACTCTGTAATATGAAAAAAATGTAAATTAAGTCTTTTCTTAAAAGAGTAACCATGAAGGTTTTCTCTATAGAAAACGACTAATTCGTCATTTGACTTATATTATTGCATTAAGTAGAAGAAGACGAAGAAGAAGAAGAAGAATTTATTAATCAATCATGCGTTTACATAAACTGACTTATCTATCAGACATGCAAGGTATTGAATTAATAGATGTTGTGAGCGTCCATGTTTTGCCAATAACTAAAATGAATCTTTATTAAATATCTAAAATATTGACCATTTGGAAGTATCCAACCATAGCAAACAAATCGTTAATGTTTATAGTTTAACTCGTAAAAAAACCTTAAGCCTAATAGTACTGTGAGAATTTCCACAATGAAGCAGTGCTAATAACAGAATTACAGATCACTTAAAAATCCATTCAACAATATAAAGAAAGAAACATGTCTAATATAACAACAATGGTATGGAGTCGTGACCCATACTAACAATATGTTGCATTGCGCAACTCGACCGCCAAGATAAACCTGCTCCACATATTAAGGTGGTATTTACTCCAACTCAAGAGAGACCTTGATGGAGTGGACGAATTGTTATTAATGAGCCGTGTATCTGACCAAAGTAATGCGGCCATAGATATTTTTTTGTCTTTTTAAAATGATAATGTCTGGGTTGACACAAGGGTGCTTGAACACAGCAATACTAACTAATCATTGGTAATTGTTTTTATAGTGTTAAGGAATTTACTGACATAAAAGTAACAGACAAATATGGTTACTGATTACTATAATTATTCCTACCTACCTAAATTGGTTTATCACATATTGTTAAAATTTCAAATTAGAACTATACCATATTTAGTGTAAGCATACAGGTGTACCTGAGAGATTTGCTAGTGTAATTGAAATTGAATTTATATGACAAAACATTAATTTTACACATAACATTTGTTATTTTTGTAAACAATTGCTCAAATATTTGTGCCAGTAAATAGCAAAACATGTTAGATCTTGTTTTAAATGCAAATAAAATATTCTTATTCTTATCAATCCTATTATATGACTGACTGAGTGACTGACAGACAACGCACATCCGAAACTCCTGGTCGTAGATAGCTGATATTTGGCATGTTCCCTTAGAGAGCAATTCCCTAAATTCCTAAGGGAACGTGAAAAAACAGGATATGCGCGTACGAAATCGCGGGCATAAATGCGAAAGAGAGTTTGGTTGTTGATGAATTTTGAACAGAGACCTAAGATGGAATTCTGGAGACTGTTATACGGTAGCTTAACACGAAAATCATTGTATCGTGTTGAGTAATATGGCTCTTACAATCGTAATGAGTTTCCAGAAATAAGCTACTTAGGGGATGAGTCAGGAAATGTTTAGTCAGAATTGGAAAGTTAACATGAACTTATAATTTGAATCCAATTCCATGATGTCAGTAAAACTAAAGTAGACGCTGAAGTGGGTGATGAGAAATCAGATGCAGCAAAATGAGACGCAAGTGAGCAAATAATCGTAACCGACACATATACCCAGTGTTAAAATGAAGACAGAATTCACAAGGGACCTAGCGTGAGCATGAAAAAGTAAAACGAGCCAAACCTAAAGCAAATAACAAAAAAGCTTTTCATTCCAAATATTTCGTGACCTTTGTTGACCTACCTGTGACGTACGAAAAGAAAGAGACACAAGATTTTACGCAGACAGACAGTCTTGAAATTACAAAAGAAAATGTAGACAGCTCCGCTAGGGACTAAAACGAAATTAGGTAAGCCTTGAAATCTGTTGAAAGAAAAGTTTCATAAAAATTTGACCTACCTACTGATGACGTAAAAGAAAGACACGCGTGTTGCTATTCCACCAATTCGCACTAAACGTTTCCAAACGTCTTTTATAATGCGCACAGCAAAGGAGTGGAACTCTCTGCCTGCGTCTGCGTTTCCGAACGCATACAACCCATCTCATCAAAATTAGAGTGCTTCTTCTGGGTGGGTGGGTAAGCTCGCTCCATCGTCGACTTTGTCTCTGGTATCTATGACTAGAGTCAAACACATATTAAATAAAAAAAAAAAAA
>NDFZ01004648.1:91204-110360 GCA_002192655.3 Mamestra configurata | reverse complement strand
TTTTTTGATTTTTTTTTTTTTGACGATGACCACTCGCAGTTCAGCACACTAAGGCTGGTTACTGCTTAACCGGACTATCCTGTGGTGGCCTTAAATGACTCTAAGGCCCCCAGCCAGGGCTTACAAACTAAAATAAAACTAAAACTAAATGACCGCTCGCTAGGGCATCCCCTGTGGGATAAGGACCTCGGCTAGCGGCGTCATTTGGGAGGAACAGCAAGGGACAGGCTGGGTCGTAACATTATTTGGGGAGTTTAAAACTACTGGCTCAGCGACGCGGGCTGGCTCGGTAATCAAAGGTCGGGGAGGGTTATTACTGGGACGTCGCGACGGGCCCCGGCGGCGGGGCCGGAAAACGGAACGCGGTCTGTGTCGTGTGTGTTTTCGAAGAGTGCTGGTTTCCCTACGGCTCTCTTGAATCTGGGTGATGGTGTCGTCGGGTTCGACGAGGGTATGCCTCGGGCGGCGAGTCCTACTGATCTGTGAGGGAGTGTATCGGGTAGCCGATGCGATAAGGGGATTTTGGTGTTTTGAAGCAGTTTCGATGAAACGCTGCGATAGTCGTTTCATGAACTGCTTCACTGTCGGGATTTTGAGGTCGACGTGGAGTCGTTCGTTCCTAATGAACCACGGGGCGCCCGTGGCCTTTCGGAGAAATCGATTTTGAACTACTTGCATCAACATCTGAGGTAAAGCCTACTTAAACGCAAGACATTATTTGTAGGCCACTCATAGCTCGTAATACACACACGTAATATTATCAATTCAAACCTTATCTCCAATGAATAAGGCGTATTTGAATGCACGACCAAACATCGTAGTTTGCCCTACAAACTCGTTAGTTCGTTCCTTCGTTCGTACTTAGTTCGTTGTAGATGGCGTTGCGGTTCTTTTTGTTGCCGTACAAATTTCGCTTCTTAGTTTTTTATGTGGCGGTATTGCTACCACTACAAACTAAGCTGGTTCGAATTGAAAAATTATTTTAGTGTTGGATGGAGCCCATTTATCGAGGAAGTGGAAATTTAGAGCTGCCGCTGCCTTAGTAGTTACTACAAATTCACAAGTACCAGGAGACCAGAAACATCAAGTACCTATCAGCCGGTCGATTCCGTAAACATGTTGAAGTGAAGGCTTGGGTGAAGTGATCATGAGTTGAGCTGTCAATCCATAAAATCAAGAGGTCACGTGATCACGAAGTGAGCTGTCATTCCATCTTCAGAAACACGACGAAGTACGGACCTTGGATTGAAAGCGATAAAAAATCACAATTACCATGAGACCAGAAACATTTATTTATTTGGTTTGATTTCATTTCATTTTATTTATTCAAACAATAAACATTGCGTAGAATATTCGCTAGGTACATAATAATTACAATAAAATTGTCACAACCAAAACAATTATTATATAATATTATAAATAGTATAAATTGTAAAAACATTAAGTCAATTAATTAAAAGATGTCTATAAATAAATAAATGTCAGAAAGTATGTCAGATATAATGTCAAATGTACGTTATGTCAGATGATTAATAATAATATAATAATAATAATAAGTTTATTTGTTAGAATATTGTTGTTACATTGGTGTTACACGAAATATGATGTCCATAATATTCTGCTGTTTCCAGCGTACAAATATTTCAAAGAATTTAAATTTAATAATAAACCATACAATGTCGAGAATAAGGAAAACGTTAACTAAGTACTATCAAATACAATGTCAGGGGCTATCAATTATAATGTTAAGAATTATTAAATACTATGTCAGGGGCTATCAATTTTATTATAATGTTAAGAAATATTAAATACAATGTCAGGGGTTATTTTACAATGTCAAGAATTATTAAATACAATGAATAAAAAAGAAAGATTTAAATACAATGTCAAAGAAATGAAATTTCATTCAATTATTAGGGGGTAAGTCGTCGTCTAATTTAAATTTTGAATCAAATTTTTCATTTAAAAATTCATTCGTAGAGTAGTAACACTTTTGCAATAGAAAGTTAAATAGTTTCTTTTTAAATGACATGAGGTTAAGATTTTTAAAAACATTAGGTAATTTATTATAAATTTGAATTGCCATACAGTAAACATTATTCGAAAATAGTTTAATTCTTTGTTGGGGTGCACATAATTTGTGGATATTTCGACTTTTCCTTGTGAAAACATCATTGTGTACTTGAAATAAAGCCAAGTTTTTATGTACAAAGATACAGAGTTCGAATATATATAAAGATGGGAGTGGTAATATTTTTAACTTTTTAAAGACTGGGACACAGCTTTGTAATGGTTGGGCTTTAGTCATAGATCGAATACATTTCTTTTGGGCTCGGAATGCTTTAATAGTATCAACAGAATTTCCCCATATAATGATGCCGTATCGGAGAATAGATGCTACGTAACCATGATAAGCATAAAGTGCTGCATTGATACCAGCTACGCGAGTTATTCGGTTTAAAACAAATACAAATCTTTGCAACTTAGTGCATAATTTGTCAATGTGTATTTTCCAGTTGCAATATTTATCCAATGTTATCCCCAAAAAAGAAGCACTTTCAACCTCTTCTACAGAGTTATTTGCATATCTAATTTCTAATTGGTGGCGTTTGCTATTGTAAGTTTGGAACTGTATAATTTTGGTTTTACTAATATTGACATGTAGATTGTTATCTTTTAGCCATTCTATTATTTTGTTTAACGTGTCATTAATCTCTTTTTCGTATTTGGTGATATTATTATCGGTAAGTTCAATACTAAGAGTTGTATCGTCGGCGTACAGAATGCAAGAATATGGGGTTACGTTGGGCAAATCATTTATATATAGCAAGAACAAAAAGGGTCCTAATATACTGCCCTGGGGGACACCACATGAGTTTTGACGATAAGCGGATCTATGTTTTTTATTTTCTGATAAAGAATTCCTCGATATTTCTACGCATTGCTGGCGATCACAAAGATAAGATTCTATTCACTGTAATGCGTTTCTCCTAACACCATAACGATTCAGTTTGAAGAGAAGCAGTTTGTGATCCACGAAGTCAAATGCTTTTGACATATCGAGAAATACCGATGCTATTGGCCTTTTCTGATTCAGACTAGAGGTAATCATTTTCACAAGAGAGAAACATGCCAGAGTTGTTGATTTATTTTTCCTGAAACCGAACTGTTCCTCTTTTAGAATTGAGTGTTTTATTATAAAGGAGTGCAGTTTATCGTACATAATTCTTTCAAAAATCTTAGAAATTACGGGTATCAGAGTAATCGGTCGATAGTTATTCATGTAATTTTTATCTCCTTTTTTGTATAAAGGTTGGACTATTGAAAATTTTAGTCTAGCGGGGAATAAACCTTGAAATAATGATAGATTAACAATGTGGGCGAGTGGATGTGATATATACTTAGAGCAGCGTTTAAGAATTTTCGTATTGATATCGTCATACCCGGTTGAGTTAGTTGAGTTTAAAGAATTAATAATTTTATATACAGTATCTTCATTAGTTGGAGTCAAGAAAATGGTATCCGATATGTCAGTAATGGTATGTTTGTATTCGATGTGTGTTTGAAAATTAGGGATATTAGGTTTGTTTGTCATGTTTATAAAAAAGTCATTAAATTTATTGGCAATTATATCGGCATTAGTGTATGTGCCCTGATCATCTATGATAGAGGTAATTTCAGCGATATTATCGATATTTGTACTATTCTTTTTAATAATGTCCCAGGCGGCTTTACATTTATTGTTCGATTGAAGAATGTAACGAGTATTATCAATTTTTTGAGCGTGTAATATACATCGTTTCAGTATTCTAGTATAATTTTGGTAGTTCTTTAGGTTTCGATTTTTATTAGAATTTAATAGTCTATATTTTAGGTACATACTTCTTTTTTTGACACAACATCTCTTTATTCCTTTTGTTATACATTTACTTTTTGGGGGTTTGTTTGTAATTTTTACTTTGAGTATGAGAAAACAGAGATTATAAAAAAGGGACAGTGTATCATGAAAGTGATTGAATACTATATCAGTATCATCTGACTCATATATTTCTGAAAAGGAAAGAGACGATATACATGATATAAACTTTTCTATGTTATGTTGACTCAAATCTCTTCTCTTTTGAAACCAGAATTGTTTTCTGCATCTTGTTGTATCTACAGACGAATAGAAACACAGGACTGAGCGGTCTCATGGTCAGATAATGCAAGGGTATGTATTTGAGGCTGGGCGTTAGGTATGTCACTGGCGATGAGATCTAAACATGATGATTTTCTTGTGGGTTTTGTAATATGGTTAGAGAGGTTATAGTTCTGTAAGATACATTCTATTTCTTTATAATTATTGTTACGCTTTAATGCGTCAATGTTCCAATCTCCACATAGTATTATTTTATTTTTATTTCGTTTTGTTATTTTCCTTAAAACATCCTCTATGTTTTGGAAAAAAAGACTTAAATTGGAATTTGGAGTACGGTAAATACAGATAACAATGACCTTGAGCGTGATAATTTCTATAGCACAATATTCGAAATCATATACCAAACGCGTAACCAGGTTAGGGACAGGTTTACATTCAAGGTCCTTTTTAACCATTATGCAGGTACCACCCCGCCGTTGGTGAGGTCTTGAGAAAGATGAGATTAGCTTGTAATTTTTTAGTATTAAGTTACTTTCTGATCCTCTTTTTATGAAAGTTTCAGAAAAACATAGTATATCAATGATTGTACCGTTTGTATGTAGTTCTTGTAAAGTTATTTCTAATAAATCCGTTTTATTTAAGATACCGGCAATATTTTGATGAAATAGTGTACATTTACGTTTAACATCGAAAAAAAACGGATTTACTAGCTTCATTAGGGTTCGGTGTGGGTGTAGCGGTTTCATTAGCTTTTAATGGCTGGTGGGGGTTCTTTATTTGTACCTTAAAATAATAAGGAATTGTTCCTTTTGTGTGACTACTATTTAAATTTGAGCTCAATGAAGTGCGCGTGTGTTTTAATGTACAAGCTGTGTCTATACTTTTCATAAGATTAATATTATCAATTTCTATATTTATTTTATAACACAGTATTTCCTTGAAAGTGTAGTTATAATTTTTATGACTATATATATTCTCAGTTGTATCAATGAACTTACAGTTAGGAAAATTTAGCAAAAACAGTTTGATATTTTGAGTTAACAAATAAAAATTTAAATAGGGATTATTAATAATATTTAGTATAAATACTTGGTTGTTTATTAGTTTATGAAGGGTCGGAATCAACTCTGATAGAAATTTGTACGGGTTTTTGTCATTGCTTCCTATACCTATTATTACAATATCATCATGGTGCAAAGTTTTTATATAATCGTCTATTTTATACAATATTTGTGTACTAGTTGCGTTTGGCTTTGACACTCCAAATACAGAATATACGTTATTCGACTTATTGGCATCCCTCTGTAACTTAATTTGACTGGCAAAACCTCGTACTTGCTGGTCACCTAAAATAATAATTTTTGGAACAAAAGTTGTTTTTGAATTTTGCGATCGCTGGTCATCACTTTTATTTAGCAGTGTTAACGAAGTAAACGAAGTTTGAGCACATGGAATCTCTATACTGCGTTCATATGATTGTCTGCTTTGTGGATTAGAAACCAATGCTGAAACACTTTCCTCAGAACATCCCAGTTCTGTTGTAGGTATATTGCTTCGTATTTTTTCTTGTTGTACCAGTGAATGAGTGTGGGCATGAAGTTTTTCATCACTAGGTGAGCTTTGCAACATGAGCGGAGAGTTTCTAAATGACTCTGTAAGACGACGTTTGACTTTATGTTTCTGCATGGCTGACTGACGTAAAGTTGTTCGTGGACTCTGGCAGATTTGTTTTAGAATATCAACTTCCTGAGATAGTTGGGCAATTTGTTTTTTCTGTTCTACGTTTTCGAGAATGACATTTTCTAATTCATCCTGCGTAGATTGTAAATCAGCCTTTAACTTACTTATTTCGGAGTCCATTTCGTCTCGGCATAATGCTGTAATATGCGAAGAAACGTCTAGTCTTCTACTCAAAAATTCATCCGAATATGATGAGTTAATGGAGGTGCTCATATCCATTTTTTCTAGTGATTTACACTTTTTTAAAGGTCTTCTACGAGTTACATTATCCAGGCCTTCCATCATTATGCGCCCCCTATAGCAAAGTTGTGAAACTAATTTTGTGCAATGCAATGGGTAGGTACTCAATGAGAGGTCTTCCTATTTGTCAGCAGATGTCGAGTTTTGAGTTATAGGTAATCTTTAAGGAATGTGGCGCCCTCTATTAGCGATGATGTTGATGATGTTGAATATCCGTGTGATGGTAAAAACGAGCGGTGAACAGTGCAAGAAGTTCTGCTATCCAGCAATAGATGTCATTTTCAACAACTGAAGAAAGTGCCCTCTAAGTGATTAGTCAAAGTCAAAGTGTAGAAGTCAAAAATTAATTCAATTAAAAGCTTGTTCAATGTTATTATTATTATTATAATCAATTATTTTTTATCATTTGACATAAAATCTGATACTGAGTATAAACACTTTTCCAACAGGAAGGCTTTTAGTTTAGTTTTGAATAGGTGAGGGCTATAAATTAATAACTTTAAATTAGTTGGTAACCTATTAAACAATTCTACTGCTTGGTACCCGGAGCAATGCTTAGCTACATTAAAATTTGGTGCCATCTTGTGTTTAAACTCCCCCTTCCCCTCCCCATCTTGTGTTTAAACAATTGTTGGTTCACCAACAATTGTTAACACTGCTATAAGCAAATGAAACAGGAGCAACATATCAGAATAGAGTGTAACAATCACTTACAGGTAAACTCTGCATGCACACAAGACGGTGTCGTAATTTACAAAAAAAAATATATAGAGTTAGACTTAAAAAATTAATTTGAACTAAATCAAAACAGATTAAACTAGGTAATAAAAAAAAATAGGTAAATAGGCCTTAATGCCTTAATTCACCCCCCACCCAGTGAGATTTTGCAGGGCTAAGAAACTCAGTGTTCGGGGAGATACTTACAAAAACTGGCTTTAAATTTGCCTAAGCCGTCAAAATGGAGGTCGATCCGATCACTGCACCCGTTCACAATCCTGCAAAACCTCGCGTAGGGAGAATTTGCACCCAGAACCGTTTTCCGTCCGTCCGCGTTATCGGACTGTGAGGAATTCTTGAGGGGGCACGGAAAATTATTTAATGTTTGAGGACAGTTGATTTTATGAGCCATAACTTTGCGCACAAACATCGCGTCATTCAGATGTCAACGTTTGTCCAGAGAAACCATATTAAAATGCCAGAGCCTATCACCCTATGCACGTATTTTCTTGGACAAACCGCTAGTATAGACAAGACGCAATGAGTGAGTAGCATAGTGTGGCCGCCAGACCATGTTACAATACTCTAATATGCTTCGGATCAAACAATTATAAAGGATAACTTTTATTCTGCAGTTTTTAACTTGTTTTGTGTTTCTGAGAACAAAACCCAGCATTTTGGAAAGTTTTTCACTATAATATTATCTATGTGAGTGATAAAAGTTAATTTCCGATCAAACATAACACCAAGGTCTTTTATTGTGTCCGACTACTTTATTTTTTCGCCGTTAATATAATAATCCTGGTCAATGAGATGATGCTCCTGGTAAATTTTAAGGGGTAACATTTTCTAGGATTTAAGAGTATATGGTTTATTTGGCACCATGTCACCAATTCATCTAAATCCCTTTGTAATTCAGTGCCGTCATGCTTAGATTAAACTATTTTGACAAATTTTAAGTCATCGGCAAACATAAAAATTTGACAGTGGCGAAAGCAGTTCAGAATATCATTAATAAAAAAGGTAAATAAAACCGGCCCCAAATGAGACCCTTGTGGCACGCCCGAGGATATATGTCGGACGGTTGATCGAAAGCCATTGACTACTACAAAAAAAGTTCTATTCTCAAGATACAAACTCAACCATGAGGGTAAAGTTCCAGCGATACCATAGGTTCGTAATTTGTCAATGAGAATTTGATGCGAGACCCGATCGAACGCTTTGCTAAAATCTGTATATATGACATTAGCTTGATTGCCAGATATTATTGCGGTTGTCAATAACTCAGTAAAAAGTGCCAGATTGGTATTTGTGGATTGAGACTCCACGAAGCCATGTTGTCATTCACTTAAGTAAATTTTAAGATGATTCTGAATGTGATATCATGGACTCAAAGATTTTACCTAGGGTTGATAAAATTGAAATGGTCTATAGTTCGAAACTAAGTCCTCATTGTCGGATTTATGGATGGACAACCTTTGCTTCCTTCCACTTTGAAGGAAAGACTCCACTAGACAAGGATTTAGTAAAAATAAGCAACATAGGCGTGACCAGCTCATTTGCACACTCATTTAAGAATATTGGTGGTATGCCGTCTGGACCAACACATTTGTTGCAGTCTAAACTTTTTAGCTTCTTGTGTGTGTAAGCTGTCAAATTATTTTCGGGAATAAAATTGTGAGCGGTAATGATTCACAAATACCAAGAGAGCAGAAACCTGGGGCTGGAATTGTCCCCTCTTTTAGGAGTGGCTGGAGAGGCAACACGGCGTCCCCAACTTCCGCCTGACGCAGGTACTCACCGGACACGGCTGTTTCGGGAGATACCTATTTCGGATTCAGCAGAAGGACACGCCCGGGTGTCAGCACTGTGAGAATCGCGCGGTGGACACGGTGGAGCCAAACAGTGGAGGTCTCGGAGCACCGCCGTGTCCTCGTAAGGCGATCAGCGGCGGCGATCTCTCGCGCATGGACTTGGTTGTCGCCGCCTTCTGCAAAGCAGTAATGCTAGCGAAGGAGGCGGTCGGCGTGAGGGAAAGATAAGCGCTACGCCCCAACCGCCGCAACAGAAGAAGAACCCCCGGGCGTTGGGAGTCGCAGGGTGATCTCCGGCCACCGTGGGCGCGGGCCTGCGGACGGCAAGTTGGGTGGCTCGTTGTGTTCCACGCGTGCAAAGAGATGTCAGCATAGAAGACGGGGCTGTTAGGGCCAGAGCCTGCCAGGGTTGCGGAAATTGTTCGAAAGTGTCACCGCGGCCCTGGAACGCAAAGGTTTTTTTTTTTGTGAGTGGCTTCTCGCAGTTCAACCTATAAGGTTGTCGACTGCTTAACCGGGCTTGCCTGTGGTGGCCTTAATATAATATTAAAGCCTCCAGCCAGGGCTTATAAAAAACTTACAAACTAAGCGACTACACGCTAAGGGCACCCCCTGTGGGGTACGGGCCTCGGCTTAGGGCGTCGCTGGGGAGAGGACAGCTAGGGACGGGCTGGATCGAACTGGAATTATTATTAAGTGGCGAATTTAACACTACAGGCTTAGCGGCGCGGGCCGGCTCGAGCAAGGGTCGGGGCGGATTTTGACGGGGACGTCGCGGCGGGCCTAAGCGGCGAGGGCGGAAGGACGGCGGTCGTGGTTTGCGAAGAGGACTGGTCTCTTTGCGACTCTCTTGGAGGAGAGTGGTAGAGTCGTCGGGCGTGACGAGGGTATGCCTTGGTCGGCGTACCTTGGAGATGCAGGAGGGTTCGTATCGGGCAGCCGATGCGATAAGGGGGTTACGGTGTTTTACAGCAGTGTCGAAGAAACGTTTGGCTATGCGTTTCATGAACTACTGTATGGTGGGCAATTTGAGATCTACATGTAGTCTCATTTCGGACGTAGAAGGCACCCGTGATTTTGCGCAGGAAACGACTTTGGAGCGTCTGCATCCTGTGGAGATGACGTGGCTTTGCGTGTGCAAAGACGGCGCAAGCGTACGTCATGATGGGACGGATGACCGCGGTGAAGAGTCGCAATTTGCACTTGAGTGACAATTTGCTACGGGCGGTCGTGATATAATGAAGCCTTCCCTGAGCGAAGGGTATTGCCCCGGAAATACATCTTCATGATTCTGGTATCCTGGTAGTTTGGAGAGTATCTACCGCTCGTACTACCAGCCCTGGAAACATGTACATCTTTATGAAGCTGGTACCCCGGTAGTTGGTAATAAAGTCTTTACTGCTCATATTTTTACCTCCGGAAATGCATCTTCATGATTCTGGTGTCCTGGTGGTTTTTGAGTCTTTACACTTGCATTTCCAGCCCTGGAAATACTTCGACATGTTTCTGGTCTCCTGGTACTTGTGAATCTGTAGTGTTAAAGCAGCAGCGGCTCTGAATATCCACTTCCTCTTCCCCATTAAGCCATGCCATTTACCGGGATAAATAGCAGCCTATGTGTTATTCTATATGAACCGTAAGTATGCTAAATTTCATCCAAATCCCTTCAGCGTTTTTTTGTGTGATTGAGGCACAAACATACAAACTTTCATATCTCATATTATAATATATAACATAATCCTACTAACATTATAAACGCGATAGTTTATATGTATGGATGTATGTTTGTTACTCTTTCACGCAAAAACTACTGAACGGATCTTGATGAATTTTGGCACAGAGGTAGATTATAGTCTGGAATAACACATAGGATACTTTTTATCCCGTGGAATATGTATGAGCTGCGGGCAACAGCTAGTTAATAATATTAGTAGGATTTAGGTTAATTAATTAAAAAATAGTAAAAGTATACCTACTGCTAGTTCAACTGGTTAGTTCAATCGTTGAACTAGTGAAACTGTTTTCCGAGGGGTTTAACTTGGTACCTACACTTATTGTTTTCATTGCAGTCATAGTATATAGGCATAGGTAGGGGTTCAATCCATCCAAAGGTTGTCTGGAAGAGATTGCCTTGTGCGATAAGACCGCCCATTGTACTCTTATTTTATGCTTGATTGTCCTGTTCTTATTATGAAGTGTACAATAAAGTATATAATAAATAAATAATTCCATTAAATTCTTTCGCTTTCTACCGATGTTAAACACAAATATTAAAATTAAGCGGTTACTAAATTCACTGCGCGCGCAGATTTGAGTTAGACGTCGACTCACGAATCGAATGGAAGAATTTGTGGGGTCGCATAAAATCGCTCGTGTAGGTATGTCACTCTGTTAAGAAGTGTCGAGGAACTCAAGGATAAACAAGGATGGGGAAAAGTGACACTGAAGTGCTTACAAAATTAAAATACAATATGTATAAGAAAGCGTGCTAATAAGTGCATAGAACAAGGCGGTGTTCATTTTGAAACATTGATGAAAGTCGGTCGAAGAAATAGTGTAAATAGTCCAGTTCCGTAAGCACATCTACCTACCTATCAATACGAATGTAATCACTGTAGATACGGTAAGTATTATGATTCAAATCTTTTAAACACAACTTTGAATATTTTTGCTGAAAGTTGTGTTTACAATACAAATAATAAACGGAAGGTACGGGCAAAGCGGACAATCTAAGGGAAACTCAATTTAAAATACAGAATTAAACTGGATAGGAACTTTATTTATTACTTATTTATGGCACATGGAAGTATCTTTGGACGTACATAATCAAAATGCGAAAATACAATCATCTTCTATTTAAAAGTACCTACCTAAGTATATAAAAATAAAAAGAAGTCAATTAACCGCTTTACCCGACCCCGTTGGGCAAAGCGGATATGCCACAAGGGCAAAGAGGATAAGGAATAATGGAAACAGCTAATCTTCACACTGATCGCAAAAATAACTGCCTCGTCCTCCATACGATGTGCAATAATAATAAATAACGAAACAGGTAGGAAGAAACAGCGTGAAACTAAATTTAATTTAAATACTGTACATGGCCAAATAAACTCGGACGCAGAGGTAGCTCAGGAATTTGATAACTTCTTTGCCAATATTCCTCTTAAAACTACAGAAGCTCTCAACTCGTCATCCACGCTCGCTGCTGACTTACTTAGAAAGAATGTAAAGGTATGCCCATCGGAGTTTAAGTTTCAATATACAAACCCCCAGGCCATTATAAAAGCTTTTAAAGATCTTAAAATTAAATCAACAGAAGATCTTTGGGGAATATCTGTAAAAGTTTGTAGATCTATCATTGAAACTATTGCCCCCTACTTAGCTGTCATATTTAACACTAGTGTAGACAAGGGAGTATTTCCGGATCTCATGAAACACAGTAAAGTCGTTCCATTGTTCAAATCGGGTGATTCTCAAGAACCCAACAATTATCGGCCGGTGTCAATTCTGCCAGTTCTCAGTAAAGTGTTTGAAAAGTTAATGCTTAGTCAGATGTTACGTCACTTTAATAAAAATTCCATCTTTCATGAACACCAGTACGGTTTCACCAAAGGGCGTTGTACAACTGACGCCGGTGTCACCCTAATAAAGAACATTTTTAACGCCTGGGAAGAGTCGCAAGATGCCATTGGAATATTCTGCGACCTCTCGAAAGCGTTCGACTGCGTTAACCATGAGACGCTTTTGTTGAAACTTGAGCACTATGGGATTAGGAATAGAGCCCTTGGTTTACTTAGTTCATACTTGATGGGCAGACAGGTTAAAGTTCAGATAAACGGTGTAAACTCAATAGGGTCGGAAACGACAATGGGCGTTCCTCAGGGTTCAATATTGGGTCCATTCCTTTTTTTAGTTTACATAAATGATTTGCCCCAATTACTTAAAAATCAACCAAAGATGGTGTTATTTGCGGATGACACATCATTAATATTTAAAATAGACCGACGTTCACAAAATCTTGACGACGTCAATAGCTCTATTCATCAGGTCCAAAATTGGTTTACGGCAAACAACTTGGTTTTAAATAAAAAAAAAACTAAATGTATTAGATTTTCTTTACCAAATGTTAAAAGTAGCGAATGTGACATCATATTGAATGGAGAAAAACTGGAGTTCATTAATCAGACGGTTTTCCTAGGTATCACATTGGACGAGAAATTACAATGGGGGCCTCATATAACATCTCTTGCGGGTCGTCTAAGCTCAGCCGCGTATGCTGTTAGAAAGATAAGACAGTTAACAGACGTAGAAACCGCACGTTTGGTCTACTTTAGTTACTTTCACAGCATTATGTCGTACGGTATTTTGCTGTGGGGTCGGGCTGCTGACATTGAATCCATATTTATTTTACAAAAGAGAGCTGTCAGAGCCGTTTATAATCTGCGTCGCCGTGATTCTCTTAGGGAACTTTTTAAAAAGATTAATATTATGACAGTCCCTTGCCAATTCATTTATGAAAATATTATGTATGTGCGGAAAAATCGACATCTTTTTAGTAAAATTAGTGATAGACATAATTTTAATACTAGAAATAAAGACAAATTAGATCAACCATTTTTTAGATTAGCTAAAGTCCACACTTCTTTCATGGGGTATTGTGTTAAATGTTACAACAAAATACCTTCTGACATATTAGAACTAAATGAAAGAAAATTTAAAACTCATGTTAAAAGTACACTTTGTGAACAAGCATATTACAAATTAGAAGATTACATTCAGGATAAGAATGCTTGGAAACATGCTGGTCCTGCTCCATAGGACAATCAAGGGTGAAGGTCAAACTGGTTGATTAATGTATTAACTTTATAGATATACTGTTTCTTTTTTTGTGTTTTTATTTTTCTGTTGACTCACACACTGTTGTTTAATTAATGGTTCCAATGTTTGTAAATATGTGAGTACAATTTACCTAAATTTCTTTAGGAAATTAATAAGTTTACCTCTGCTGGTGATACTTTGTTCTTTAAGTAGCATACTCTGGGTGCATCGTCCTCACATAATATTAAATTAATTTTTGTATACTAAATTTTGTAAAATCATTATTTGAAAAGAGTAACTATGGAGTTTCTTGTCCGTTCTTCTCCATAAGAATCTACCTTTCCGAATGGACAGTAGAGTCACTTTATTAATGTAAAATTGTTATTTTACTGAACTGTAAACGATGACGTTCAAAAGTGCCGTTTAATGGCCTAACTGAAATAAACGTTTTGACTTTGACTTTGACTTTGCATTCTTCGTGCGCCCATTGGGAACACTGCGAGCACTGTATCCACTCTTCCTTTGGTGGTTCGACATATTTTTCGGGGAATACCAGACAAAAAAAGTCTGTTCTATTACTTTTCTTCTTATTTATTTGTTTTGCTCTTCCTTTTTTTGATGTGCTGGGACCTAAGTCCGATATCTTAGTTTTTACTGCATTGACTTTCTGAAATTTTAGAGCTTGTTCTACTTTAACAGGAGTTGAGGTTAATACTCCAGATTTTTAGACAAGTGCTCGGGCACCTATCCGCTTTGCCCTATCCGTTTTGCCCAACCGATACCTTTTTCAAATTAACGAATCTAACAAATATTTTCACTACATGCCGGTGCAATTTTAAAATCGCAAATAATACTTTAAAACATGGTCAATTGCTTGATCTAAAGTTATTTTCGGATAGGTTACATTAAATACAAAAGAAAACATCACATACCTGATCAAAAATCATAAGAAATCCAACGAAAACTTTTTTTTCAACCTCACAACAAACGTTAAAGCTGTGTTGTTTTGGTGTCAACTGTATTAGTGCAAGTAGCACCTTTTATACTTTTTGAGAAAAACCAACTATCCGCTTTACCTTACTTATTCGCTTTGCCCGTACTTACCCTACCTAATGACAACTTATCAAAGAGATCGGGGGTGAAGTCGCGAAAGATACATGTCATACCTATTATACGTGTCTGAGATAAAAAAAAAACAACGGGTTGCACTCCGGGAGTGCCGGCAGAAGTAAAAACTTGAACATTAACGTTGTGCATTTTTGATATTTTGGAATGGTTAGGGAATAATTTCGCACGAATTGCTTTAATTATCAGTATAAAAGTACCTACTATAATTTATGTGGTAAAATACAATATTCATTTTTTGCGCTATCGTTCACAAACATGACAATTTATATTACATTAAAAATTTAACACTTCAGAACTTTCCCTCCGTGTTACGAATTTTCGATCAGGTCACGTGTCCTGACGCGAGTTTAACATTTTTTACCCATCCCAAAAAGTGCACAACGCCGCTAAAACGGTTTTCACGTCAAAAAAACGGCACGCAATGGCACGGCGCCCAGGAACATCGCCTCGTAGGGTTCGTTGCAAGGCTGGGAGACGAAACTATTCCGGACCCTTTTACTAAGAGGTAGATGTGTTTGGGAATAATGATTGTTGTCTGGTTAAAATGATTTGTAATAGGTATTGGGATTGCCCTGTAGTATGTTTAATTTTCATATTTAATTATAGTGTTACGCGCCAGAATTAATGTCGGGTACATTAAGTTACTACTAGCGCCATCTAGTATCGAGTAGCAGAACTAGTAGAGTCAAGTACCTTCTAGACATTTCTTTGCCAGAATATTCTACACTTCTCGATATCTGGTCAGTCAGTAGCGGTAGTTACGAGTACATTCCAGATTTTTCGAGAATAGAAGTTTCTAGAACTAACTGTCCTATAAGGAGCGCGTTTTCCGCGACCGAGTCAGTATCCGCCCCGACCCTTGCTCGAGCCAGCCAGTCGCCGCTGAGCCTGTAGTCTTTTATTCGATCTTTAATAATAATTCCAGTTCGATCCAGCCCGTCCCTAGCTGTCCTCTCCCCAGCGACGCCCTAAGCCGAGGCCCGTACCCCACAGGGGGTGCCCTTAGCGTGTAGTCGCTTGGTTTGTAAGTTTTTTGTAAGCCCTGGCTGGAGGCTTTAATATTATATTAAGGCCACCACAGGCAAGCCCGGTTAAACAGTCGACAACCTCATAGGTTGAACTGCGAGAAGCAACACATAAAAAAAAAAAGCGTCCGAGTCAGTATTGGATTAGCGATACAAGCGAATACTTCGAAAGCGAACTTTAAGTGCGAATAAAGTGATCAGTGGTGAACTTGTGTAGGTATAATAATTAGTGAGTTTAAAGTTGTAATTAGTGTTTTTAAATTAAAGTGTCATTTTGGTTATTTAATCGGCTGTTTTTATTGTCACGAACACCAAGCTCGTAACAATAGTATTTCTAGAATGAATATTATTTGACTTCCTTTAGAATAAGCTTTTATTTCAATACACTGTTCCAAATTAACTTGGTTATCATAGCTTACTGGGTAGGTATACAAGTTTATTAGATCGTTCTATGGATTTTAATGATTTGAACCATTCATCAGACTTTCTTAGAGACTGGTGTAATATTTTTAATTTACCTAATGAATGTGACGGCGGAAGTTTCAATCTCATTCAATCGACTGCAAAATAGCTGGAAATTGTGTAAAAATAGATTATAGATATTTACAAAATTAGGTATGTATCACAATGTTCACGCTATTTTGATCAATTAATTTTGTCATCACCCAAATTTCTTCTTCTACTTGAATAAAATTATTCTTAGTAGAATTCGTTATTTAAAGTAGGTAGAGTTTTAGAAATTTCATTTATTAGCGTCACCTTGTCTGCTAATGCATCACTTCATTCGCTTGCTTATGGTATCCTCGTCATAATGACGAGACCATGCCTGTATTCATGCTACTCTCACAACATTCACTTGCTTATGGTATCCTCGACATAATGACGAGACCATGCCTGTATTCATGCTACTCTCACAACATTCACTTGCTTATGGTATCCTCGTCATAATGACGAGACCATGCCTGTATTCATGCTACTCTCACAACATTCACTTGCTTATGGTATCCTCGACATAATGACGAGACCATGCCTGTATTCATGCTACTCTCACAACATTCACTTGCTTATGGTATCCTCGTCATAATGACGAGACCATGCCTGTATTCATGCTACTCTCACAACATTCACTTGCTTATGGTATCCTCGACATAATGACGAGACCATGCCTGTATTCATGCTACTCTAACAACATTCACTTGCTTATGGTATCCTTGCCATAACGACAATCAGAAACCAATGTAGTGTTTAGTCAGGAATAGTTTCGCGACGGCCGCAGCTCGCGCGCATGAGACAACTAGGAAGGAAAAATCACTTGCATAAATAAAAAACAATTTATTTCAAGTGCCTGATCGGGCTACGCGGCGAGTCTTCGGTCGGCAGACACGGTCCGATACAAAATAAATGCAAGTACTTTATACAATATTATTATTATAAATAGCGCGGCGGTTCACTTGAAGATCTTGCCCTGGTTAAATTTGCGGCCCTGCTTGTCCGTGCCGCTCCACGAGAAGTAGTCGTGCACGAGCTGCTTGGTGTCGGCGCTGGCCGGGTCCAGCTTGCGCCAGTCGTAGGACTCGTAGTCGATGGTCCAGTCGGGCGACAGCGGGAAGGCGAGCTGCTGGCCGCGCCACACCCACACGCCCGAGATGCTGGAGTCGTTGTCGGCGCCGAACAGGCAAACGGACGCGAAGGCCTGCTTGCGCATCTTGTCCAGGCGCTGGAACATGCCTGCAACAGAACGACCCGGCGTTATGTACCGCACGATACCTAGTGTCTCAATCGACTAATGCAATAATGAAGGTTAAGTATGTACCAGTGATGAGGTTGCAGCTCATGAACACCTTGGCGAGCTCCTCGGGGTATTTGTATTCGGCGTACCAGATGGAGTAGTTCTCGGGGTCGAACTTCTCCCAGAAGTATGGGATGGACTTGGCTTCGTCTTCATTTGAGTAACAACGCTTGAAGTCGTCCATGTTGAAGGTTCTGCAATGTTTACAATACTCACATATATATACATGCCCTGATGATATAGACAAAAAGGTTGGGACTTTCAAAGGATACGTGAATAATGCTAATACTATTCTGGGACTACCTGGGGTACCTCTAGGATCTATGATGGAACCTCATTTTATTTATTTCATCCCAACTAAACAACTATTCCAATAATAATGTAACTATTAAATGTGGTGGTTAGTAGTTGCTATAGTGACGTTGAGCAGTGTGTATTGATGTGGATAATTAATTACCCTTTAGGCATGGAGTCGAAGGGATCCTTGGATTCCTTAGGTTTCTCCTCAAGCTCATCAGCGAGCTCTGGCTCGGGTTCCTTCTTCTTGGGCTGTTCCTTCTTTTCGGCTTTCTTTTCTTTCTTTTTGTCACCAGCTTCCTGTAAGTTAAAAGACACTTATTTGAGATATAGCTTTACAATAAAATATCATAATATATTGATTCATTGATTTGACACGAGAGAGATGACGTCACAGAAACGTGTCCATTGATAATAATGATAAGATCAATATTACTTGGTAAATTAAATAAATTTAACAGCAAGTTAAGTGGTTAGGTCTTTACTATAAACACTGGTAAAATTTTATTAAAGAATTTTTTTGTTGGACAAAACATGTTCAATAGTACTTTTAAAAAGATACACCTATTTCTCAATCTATTTAGCATTGTATAATTTCATGCATTCGGCATGCGTTAATGCACATAATTACAATAAAATATGTAACATAAAATTTAACTAATATTGGGTTTGTTTTTGACTAGAATGTGCCCTGGGGGTTGGGAGTGTCAAGCTCACTCAAGTCTCTCTGATGGTGGGGCGCAAGTGTTTGAAAATTTGGGTCCATCAGCTGGGACTTTTACCATCTCTCAACTGCCACGGTTTAATTATTTTGTTTTGAATTGCTTCTTTTCTACTCCCGACTCTTTTATTGTGTATGTCTACATCATTCTCACATAAATGAATAATTTCAACAAGGACAATACGTCTTTTTACAAATTGTTACAAAGTTGTGGTTAAACTTTGTAACAATTTGTTGATTTAAAAGACCTGTAAATGGTTTAATTGAAATAATTGCTGGAGTTTTTTTTGAGTTGATTTTTGTTGGGCCCCACGCCATACTAATGAAGATAGTTTTATAAGAATGAAGCTGATGATATGAAATTAATCTTGAAGCAGGTGTTTTAAAGACTTCTGTAATGTGTGATTAGGCTTGGCAGATGGGGCTCTATTAAGATATCCGTAAAAATGTGTTTTTGAAGACATTTGCTTGAAAACTGGTTTTTACCCCACAGCTCAGGCCAAGCCCAAGAGCACTGCGGCGCTAGTGCCAGGCCTGCAGCGCTGGGCGCGGCAGAACGCAGCGATTGGACTTTTGTTTTTGCAGTTTCGAGACTCCATAGCAGCCTTGCTTTCGACTCGTGCGGAGTATTTTCATTAGCTTAGTTAATATGGGTGGTACCTTCTTGTTGCCCGCGAGCTCGGCGTACTTCTTGGGGTCGAAAGAGGGCGGAGCGCTGCACAGCGCCCG